>VTFQ01000016.1:2595000-2627500 GCA_036281575.1 Ancherythroculter nigrocauda | reverse complement strand
TTCTTTTAACTTGAGCGCTGCATTTTTAAAATGCCATTTCCTGCACAAGACACTGTAAAAGATGCGAGGCGCGAGCGCAACGGTCAAACACGTCCATCTAGCACATTTACATAGAAAAGCAATAGAAAAGTAGCGCAGTGGATAACTGTTTTCATCGATAACATTTATGGCGGACTGTGTACGGCTCACTCAGGGGAGGAGCTAAGCTAACAGGGCAGATTCCGTCACCAGTTGTGGGCGGGGCCTGTTACAGTGCGATGTCACAATGTACAGAAAACACAAACAACTCAATTTGAGACGCTGTTTATGGGGAGTATATAAAAAAGAGTGGGTGGATTTTTATCATTATACAGTGGTTGTGTACACACTGACGACACATTTATGTTCAAACACCATGTAAAAGTACATTTTGCATAATAGTTTGCTTTCAGCATCTTCAAAATGAGAAGTCAGTGATAGCAATTTAGATGCAAAAAGTCTGCTGACTTGCAGTTTAAAAAAAAATGACCATCCCTCACTCTCCAAGAGAATCCACACAGCTGCATATGCAAAACAACCAGACCCAATTAATTGTGTGTTTGTGTGTAGCTGGAAGAATATGAACATATTTATAAACAATAACGGATAGCAGACTGGAAGCATTCCACATGGTCTGAGTGGGAATCTAACCAGTAGACTAATCAATAATGTTGGCAAAAACACACCGCTTGGAACCAGGAAATGCTTGATCCATTCAGACTCAAGCTACAAATCTGACCTATTTATATTCTCCTAAACAGCAGCACTCTTTTGCTCACCTGGAATGAGATGAGATCTCGCTCAGGTCTCCTATACTCCCATCCGCGGGTGTATGTCCGGAGGCCATAGCTGCGGCGTAGCTCTGAGGAAGGTACAACCTGCCGTGGTCCTCCTCCATTGAACCTTCTTCCGTCAGCTCCGGTGTCCACGGGTGTCCTGGATCAGACGCACCCCGGCCCTGGAGCACGACACGGGCCACGGATGCATTGGCCACTCCCGGGGTCATGCTACAGGGCGCGGTGTCAATGCCGCTGTCAGTGGAGGCTCCTTTAATGTAGGTGAGACCCAGCATCTCAGGATCCATCAGATCCCCGGAGCCAAAGTGCTTTTCATCACTGTTACTGCTGGAGGCGTTGCTGGAAAGGGTGTTACTGCTGGAGTGGCTGGAGTTCTTATCGCCGCCCTGCTGGAGGAAGCCAAATATACACACCAAGGAAACATTAATTATAGGGACCTTTTACTAAGGCATGTTTGTCACCTTGTCACCTCCCAGAATACCCTAGCAACCATCTAGCAACACCCAAGAAAACAAAACAAATAATAAAAAAAAAATTATATATGTATATATATATATATATATATATATATATATATATATATATATATATTTTTTTTTTTTTTTTTTTATTTGTTTTGTTTTTGTTTTTTGTATATATATATATATATATATACATATATATATATATAATGATTAAATAATTATATATATATTAATAATAAAATAAATAAATTACATATTCACACACACACATATATATATGCATGTGTATATATACATAATATATATGTATGTATATACATATTTACATATATATATTTGTGAATATGTAATTTTATTATATTTTATGATTTTATATATATATATATATATATATATATATAATGATTAAATAATTATATATATATTAATAATAAAATAAATAAATTACATATTCACACACACACACATATATATATATATGCATGTGTATATATACATAATATATATGTATGTATATACATATTTACATATATATATTTGTGAATATGTAATTATATATATATATATATAAAATTAAAATATAATAATATATGAATAAAAAATGTTAATCATCCCATTGTATGTGTATATACCCCATTGTAAATGTATTATCCCATTGTATATGTGGCATTTTTGTGCTTGCTATCATATTTTATTATCTATAATTCTTTAATTAGCAGATGGAAAATGGGCCGCATTTGCTGTCATATTCTTTGTCATGTGACACCTTCTTTAGTCCAAACTAATATCATGCCAATTTAAACGTACCACTGCACACTGCAAAGACCAGCAAAACTAATTACTGTGAGCTAATGAATAATTCTGTGACTGGTAATGTATGCAAATATGAGCTGTATTCATTAATTAGTGCGCAGACAATAGGCGTAATAAATCAAGAGAGCAGAGCCTGTGGTGAACGGCGCCATGTACATCTCCCAGTGGATACGGCCAACAGCATTTCAGACAATGCAACAGACATTAGAGACCATTTCAGAGATGAAACGGTTTGTAAGTTATTGATATAGATGGTAAAAGGCAAACAGACAACAGAAAACATAATTAAGAGACTAATTCTGACATTAAACCTGCTTTTATATAGACTGCCATGAAATGATCCAACACACTCATTAATGCAGCTGTAAAACACATTCCACTTAACGTGGATAATGAGACAGTCCTTTAATCTATCATGGTTTTTCATGTTTGTTCAGAGGCTCTACAGCTGCAAACCCACTATAACTCTTCATCACAATCACAATAAATCATATGCTGTAGATTAAATCTAAAAGTCTGTTGCTAACTGAGAAAAGCATTAGAGAACATGTCTACTGAGATTCATTTGAACAGCATGAAGTGGTAAAAACTGATTGGGTATTATACTTAACGTGGGAAGGAATGAATTAAGACATTATCTGCCATTTTCTTTAATAGAAATTGTTAAATTAAGAAGTGACGTGATTAAAAACTGCAGTGATTGCAAATCAGAATACAGGCAAGTGCTTTCCACAGTCACTGAAAGAGAGAAAGCCTCAATGGAAGGAAATTATAAGTGATAACATTAGTGTAAGTGAAACTAAGTAATTAACATTAATTTACCTTGGAGCAAATTAAGATGTTCTTACTAATTTTTTCATTTTGGAAGGAAGACAACACAGTTTAAGCATAAAAAGGAAAAAAGTATCACTATTAAATGTAGTCTGTCATGTATTTTAGGATAATTTATTGTAAAAATACATTAAAAATCATCCAAACACATCCTCCATAAAATCTTTTGTCTAACGTCTGCATTTACATGTATGCATTTAGATTCTAAAGTACGATTGGTTACTAATGTTTAAGGCGGGGCTTAACGAAAAGTCAATTATACTGAGGTAAATGCAAATGTAAAACAGCAAGCAGCAAAATTATAATGCTTTCTAAGATACTTCATTTTCATGCAGCAGCACATATAATCTTCCAAAAAATGCATTTACAACAAGCTCTGTGAAAATAAATAAATTAATGAATCAGCCAAGAGAATGTATGTAATGCATGTAAGCAGGTAAATATAAGAGAAATAATTTTGAAGTGCCACACTTCCTGATTTAACAATAACTGAATATTGCCATGTACATTAGCACTTAGTAAAGCCAAGTGGTGCATGATTTAATGTGTTTCTAACATGTCTGGTACTTCATGGCATATTTAAATGTGTTTCAGGGAGTGAATTACAGTGTAAAGCATGCCATTTCCTGTTGCCCGCAGGTGGCGCTATGACTGTAACTGAATATTTGCATGTGGATGTCTTCAGGTCAGGACTCTTATCAAATATGTGAAGTTTGGGGCAGATCAGACATTGTATGCCCGAGTTACAACTTCCTGTTTCATGGCGAAACATCGTAATTTGTCAGGCCGTCACGGAGACGCCCTTCAACGAAAACTCAAGATCTTCACAATTTAACGTCGCTAAGGCCTTTAGATTAGACTGACCAAATATGATGTTGATCTGATTAAATCTCTAGGAGGAGTTTGTTAAAGTACAACGTCTGGAAATGGCAAAAACTGCACAAACTTTGCAGAGAAAATTCAAAATATCTGACTTCAGATTTTGCTCCAGGAGACTTTTTTGTAGGTATTGAGCTGTTACATGTGTGTACCAAATTTCATACCTGTACGTGAAACGTAGCACAAGAGGCACTTCGCTGAAATTTTATAGGTGGTGTCATTTTGCCACACCTAATTCTGAAACTCAAATCAGGCATAAATTTTCACCACTTCTGATGCGTATGCAAAGTTTCATGAGTTTTTGAGCATGTTTAGGCCCTCAAAAATCTGATTCATTTCGGAGAAGAAGAATAAGAAATGGAGCAATTCCAATAGGATCCTCACAACATCTGTGCTCGAGCCCATATTTGTGTGCACTACTCATTTTAAAGCATCATGTTGCCATCCAAAGTTGCAAATTTAACTTAAGCGAAAAATTGGAATATTGCATAAAACATTTGTGAATAAAGCCTTGCTTCCATCCCATGTGATCAAGAGAACAAAATCATAACTTCCAAGGAAATTGTCAGAAAATATCTGCAATAAAAATGGAAGTTGCTGCAATCGGGAAAGAAACTCATTTTTCATACATCATAAATTACTTGCATCTCAGATCGTGCAGATGAAACGCAATACTTGCATCCAAAGAAGGATGCCTGATGTTTGGGAATGCAATCGTGTGAGACAGTTCTAGGAGGTCATTATACAAACTATTTTGATGACATTTCAGAATGACCAAACCAACATTTGAGATGCTGTGCGATAAGATTGGTCCGCTGGTTAGTCCGCTTATCCAATCACATCCCCTGTTGAGGCAGTCACATGACTTTTTTGATGCACATCGAGGGATTTATTATTCGGTAAATGTGTTTCCATCGTAGTTTATATACATGTACACAGCAAAATCTCCAGAGTTAAATCAACTCTGCTCAGAGTACATATGGTTCCTCTCTACATAGAGTTAAAATAACACTGAACAGAGTTAAAGTTAATGAGATAATATGCTGTTTGTGGAATTGTTTAATCAGATCTTGAGAGATTTAATGTCTTTTATCTTCAGTTGAGTTCATCTTAGGCTGTGGCTGAAGTCAGTTGTAGTTCTTGTGTTTCTCTTCAGTGATTCTGCTTGTTAACAGCAGGTGTTCATCACTAATGCACAATCATCACTTATTTATCTCATTAACTTTAACTCTACATAAAACTGTATACCTCAATTAAGCACATACGATTCTTATGCACATTTTTTGCATCCAGTGTTTTTTATGCAGTCCCAAAATTTGCATAAAAATAGGTGGATGGAAACATAGCTACAGTTAACAGTTTGTATGAGGATCATTTCAGCTCAAACGTTTTGGAAGAGAGCTTACATATATATATATATATATATATACAGCTGCATCACTACAGGAGCCTGTTGTTTCTGGACCCCTGCTGCCCTGCGTTAAACGACCGCAATTTACTTTGAATTGGCTGCCGGTGGTCAGATGCTATTACTGGAACAGGAAGTGAGAGATATTGGGTAAAACTAACATTCAAGGTGAGATAGATGGCGAGAGAGACAGACAAACACAAGCGTGTCCCTGATAACAGCACAGAGCGGCAGCACCAAGGGCAGACTGACCTTATCTCCATTCATTCATCACACTGATGCACATGCACACTGACAGCACGACTAGCGGGGCTCACTGCGCCTCTGTGTGCGTGTTTGTCATATCAAGGTTTTCGGCGTACTGTAGGTAGTTAACACCCTAAAGATGAGCTGGAGTGGTTTCCCAAGCAGCAGATCCAGCCTGTGTTTCCACTTGATAAACTGGTTCATATGTGAAGTGTAAATCTCACTTACCACATTAAAACACATTCTGACACTGTCCCCGCAGTGAATTTCCCAGGGGGAATTTCCCTAGATTATGAATTTGTTCGGCATTTATAAACATACAGTTGCATATATAAACAAATGCCTGCTGGCTAGCCAACGAACCAACTGAATTATAAATAAAGCACATAGTTTATTTTGTCAGCGGTCTTCTGTCCTTTGAATGAACCAGACCTCTTGACCTTCTATACAGCTGTGTGTAGGACGAGCGTGATTTTGCCAAGTAGGACATCCTGGTTTGTCTAAAATTACTATCGAACAATTTTTAGCGTTTTAGGGCAGTGGTCCTTAACTAATGATTTACAATAATACAAAACAAGCGTTAAAATGAGCTAAAACAAGTAAAAATCTAAATATTTCTTAGGTGAATTCATCCTCTCAATAACAGTTTCATTTCTGTCTTGGAAAACCTTGACATATAAGGTAGCCTCATTTTAAAAATGTGATTTCTAGACCTGGAAAAGTCTTAATAAAATCTTAAAACACCATTGGCATTTTTATAAAGAATATTTTTTTATATATTTATGCCAATAATTATGATAATATTTTCTAATTATGATCAAATTTTATTGGGAAGACTTAGGCCCAATCACAATTCTACCCCTTACCCCTTCCCCTTTCCCCTTCCCCTTTGTTTCGCGCGTTCACGTGAAGGGGTAGGGGTGTCCCAATTCTCATTTGGTTGGAGGGGAAGGGGTAGGGGGAAGGGCCAGGTAGCCCTTCAAACGAAGATTTTTCGGGACCACACTTCAGACGAAGGGGTATGATAAATTTCCAACATGGCCGACCGAGCGAGCAGAGAGACCCATAAATGTAAGCATTTTTTTTTACGGTAAACAGTATTTTAGTAATAAATAATCACTTGTTTTATGTTGCCTTTAATCTTGTGTTCATGTATACGGTTATGTTCTCCGAAAAAAGATTTGTTAAATGAAAACAGTTCGCTAATGTTTTTTACTTTATGATAGTTTTTTTTTTATATTTTATTGAAACCCGCGTTGATTTGACAACATAAATTCAAATCCGGTGGCAGCTAACTTGTCTTTTTGCCGCATGCCTGATTAATGTATTGTTTTGTTGTGGTTACGTCCATAAATACGTGTACGTTACATGATATAAACAAAAAGTGCATTCAGTTTGCGTGCTTATTCATCAGTATTGTATGTTCTGTATCAACCAGGGACTCCTGAGGAAACACAGGCTCGTCTCCTTTGTCTTATGCGAAGAACTGAAGACAAATGCAAAAAAATAGCTGTCGCCCAAGCAGCAGAGATCACTACAGCTATCGATGGCATCTTAAAAGGCCAATTCACACCGCACCAACAAACAATTTTTTTTAGTGCGACCCTTTTTATTAACGAGACCCATAAGCATATACAACCATGTAGCTAAACAAGCCAAAACGAATTATTAAAAACGAAAATGAAGGTAAACCTGCGTTGCTCTCATAGTGGTTAACGTTACCTCTCTCTTTCGGTGAAGTGGAGCAGCTGCTCTTGCTGAATGGCACGGATTGCACTATGGACTATTGTACCTTTTGTATATTTTATTTTTTTTAACAGTATTTTATTTTTATAATGAACAAGCTGCGATGTCAGGTTTCCATTGCTTTGTTGTGTGTGTGTGTGTGTGTGTGTGTGTGTGTGTGTGTGTGTGTGTGTGTGTGTGTGAGGCGCGGGCGCGATCAAACAGCTGTCTTTGCAGGGTACTTGCCTCATCGTCATGGCAACGGTTAGTGGCCAGGTCAGATTACGTCAGTTTGTTGCCGTCTGTTGGAAAACTCTTCACACCGCGCAGACATTCCACGACCCGACAAACGCCGATTAAACATGTTCAGTCGGGTGAAAACCGACTCCCACAGACGAGTGTTGTCGGTGCGGTGTGAATTGGCCTTTAGAAGGATGTGATAAACATCGGCGCATCTATGACGTAGGAGCTAGCGACGACTTATGATGACGTGTAACGGTCTAGTAGTGGTGTCCCATTTCTTAGGGGAATATTTTCAGCCCTACCCCTTGACACTCTGTTTCAAGGGGCAAGGGGAAGGGGTAGGCGTAGGCGTAGGGGGAAGGGGAAGGGGTATAAAATAGAATTGGGATTGGGCCTTATTTTAGTATCACTGAGATACTTTTTTTTTCTTTCATATTTTCAGTTAGTTTTTATTTTTGTATTTTCCATTTTCATTTTAGTAATTTTGTTGTCTTTTTGTAATTTTATTAGTTATTGTTTTTTTATATGTCTATGTAGCTTTTTATTATTATTTTTTCAGTTTTAACTGTAGTATATCATATATATATTATATTTTTATATTTATTTTATTTCAGTTAACAACCCTGATTCTGAAATATATTTTTAAAAATTCTTATTTAATGTCCAATATATAATTATAATTACAATTATAATTTTAGATTATAATTATAATTATTTTAGTTAGCCATTTTAATCCTAGTTTTAGTAAATTAAATAAATAAACTTCATCATTACAGCAGATACCAAAGGAAAACCTTAAGCTACGTGAGGAAGGGTTTTGAATATTATTGTGGACAATGGAGGGCCTTATATTTAAAGGGGTCATGAACTGTGATGTTTTATTATTTTATAATGTTTCCTGGGGTGCACTTATAATGTTAGTATGATTTTTACATCAAAAATTGTCATAATTTAGAAATAAAAGGTATTTTTCCTACACTGATTGTATTTGAACGCTCTGTTTTAAGGGGCGTGTCTGCTGTGAGACTTCAGTGTAAACGCCCACTGCTGTGATTGGCTGACATCTTTGCATATGAAATAGCTAATTATTACTCTCTCAAAAACTTTTAGCACATTTTTACTATTACAGCTCTCAAGGTTAACTAATCGTGAAAAGTGTTGCATTGTGTTTAGATCTATGGCATTATATTTAGATCGTGGCATGAAAGGTTGCAGTGATGAACATTGTAGTCGATCACAGACATATTGTTGAGCTCATGAAAGCAGTGATCTCGTCATTGCAACTCAATTTCTGCACACTAACGAATGCTTTCATCATAACTAACAGTGCAAAAGAGATTTGTTGAATAAAACGTGAGTTTTGGCGCAAGTCCAGAACTCAGTCACTGATAAACTCACACTGTTTGATTGACAGCTCCAGCGATTGTAAAGGGAGCATTCTTTGATCGCTTTCTTTAATCACGTTTAAATAACAGATTATTTTCATCCTACTAAGAGAAACAAGGTGAAGTTGAGCGTTTAGTCACTGGTTTGATTTACTGACACACAGACAAAGATCATCTGACTGTACATGAATCATTAATATCAGATCAGGCATTAGAAGGAACACAGTTACTGACATGTTGTTGCATTACTGTCGAGTTCATATCGTAAAAGTCCGAAATGCGATTGATTTACCAAAGAATCCACAGTGAAATGAACCGAATACAAATAAATAAAGCTCAACTGAGACATTCACATTGTTGAAAATAATAACCATATTCCTGCATTAGGATCCTTTGAAAGGTAATGTTATTTTAGTCCTGTATCGCTATTCTCTCCTCCTCATCTCACTAACACACCAGTGGGCGGGGCTAACGCTGCAATGATGAAGTAGGCGTTGATTTCTTCTGTGGAGGCGGAGTTTCACCTATTTATAGGCACATTCCAGGATCAGTCATTCGCTGGTGTCAATAAAAGCTTTTATTGGAGCTTTTATTTTTTTTATTTGTTCCTTACAAGATCAGAACAAATGATGTTGATCTACAAACACGCTCTTCTTGGCAAAATCACAGTCATGACTTTTACTCTACCAGAGTGTCAAGTGGGAATAATCTTACCCGCGTCAACTTGTTCGGTGAATCCTTGCCTCTTTCCTTCAAAGAGTTGAGGATCTTGGTGGAAGGGACGTGCCATTTCGCCTCTGTGAAGATATAATAAAGGATAAGTTTTGAGATTCCCAGAACATCTGATTAAAGTGAACATAAGAGCAAAGAAACTGATCTTTAGCTGGTCCAGACTGGTGATTAGATGGTGCAAACTGATCTAGACATCTTAGACCTTCAGTAGGGCTGTTAGATCTTGGTGCAGCAACTAATTCAACTATGATATTCTAAAAACCAGATTGACCACAATAACTATTACTGCTAATAATGACCATAGCAATAAAACACTGCAACCCTAACAATAACCTATTTTCTTTCCAGCAGGCTAAGGAACTGTATAATTTCCAGTATATTTGTCTTGCTGACCTTCACTCTTATGAAGGATAACTACAAAGCTCTGGATGTATGAGGCTGTGTTTGAATCGCACCTGCAGAGCGAGTTCTCTCGAGGGTGGGCTCCCTCTCCCTCAGCATCTCGCCGTCTCCCAGCATGCCCTGGGCTTCAGCTGAGCGCTCATGGAGCACGGGAGACTGACACCTGTGGAT
Organism: Ancherythroculter nigrocauda; assembly: GCA_036281575.1. Lineage (NCBI taxonomy): Eukaryota > Metazoa > Chordata > Actinopteri > Cypriniformes > Xenocyprididae > Ancherythroculter > Ancherythroculter nigrocauda. The sequence goes on along the minus strand of VTFQ01000016.1, from coordinate 2,617,386 downwards.
GGAACAGGCTGGAGTTTAGCCCTTTTGGGAATGGGAAAATGACCTCAATCAACCAAATGAGGACGATGAAAGGTTTTTTTTGGGCTATTCATCTTTCATTGCAGTGCATTGATGTACAATTTGATTAAAAACACGTCCAGCTGTGATCAAAGACTCTACGTATGAGGACACGTCTAAATTCATATTGCTTATTTCTTTACTGATATTAAAAATGGCAGCCTTGATTGGATTCATTATGGATTGACTACTGACTTCCTCTCAGTGGAACGAGATGTGTGAAATTAGCTAAAAATGTGCTGTGCTAGAGACTTAAAGTTTTTATAGCCAATTAGTAAACGAACAAATACTGTTCCTGAACATTCATCAGGTGACTCGTCACGTATCGATTCATTTCTAAAACCAAATCAGCCTATATCAGATGAACAATATAACAGACAACAAATTGTTTTCAGTTTTTATGTAAGATTAAATAAAATATATGAAATTAATATTATGTATTATATTAAATTCTATCAATATGAAATAGTTTAATATTAATAAATAATATTAATTCAGATATTAACAAATGTTTTAATATTAATATTTTAAAATGAAAATATATTAATTAAACAATATAAAATGAAATTGAATGAATGATGAAATTAATGAAATTAATTTCTAAAATCCAAATTAACAATATTTTTGATTTTTATAAGATAAAAAAGTATATGGAAAAAAATTAAATAGTTTAATATCAACAAATAATATATATATATATATATATATATATATATATATATATATATATAATAAATGTATTTATTAATACATTAATTTTAAATTAAATAATTTTAAATAAACTAAACATATACTAAATAATTATAATAAAATAATATAATATTAATAAATATTATTTAAATAATTAATATTTTTTAAATTAAAATATATTAATTAAACAATATAAAATTAAATTAATTTCTAAAATCCAAATTAACAATATTTTTATGTTTTTTACAACAAATAATATATATATAATAAATGTTTTTATTAATACATTAATATTAAATTAGATAATTTTAAATAAACTAAACCTATACTAAATACTTATAATAAAATAATAAATATTATTTAAATAATTTATCAGTATTTACTCATTTATATTTATTGAATTATTAATTGGACCAAAACATTAATACTAAATTAAACTGTATTAAATTAAATGAATACAAAATAAATATTTAAATAACAATATAAATATAATTATATTAACTAATTTATTTATTTAATTAATGAAATTATTATATATTAAATCAAAAATGATTAATAACATTTTATTAATTTCCGCCAAAAAACAAAAACCTCTATGTCCAGTATATCGGCCACCATATCGGTTTCAGCCAATATATGTTCATTTTTAATGTTATTGTTATCGGCCAGATAAGAAAATTTGGCTGATATATTAAAGCCGATAAATAATGGATTATTTCGTTCAGCTGAGACACTTCAGATGTGCACTGTTCACCATGATGGTTTTGAATTGCTTGAAATATGATTGAAAATCATTTCAAAAAGGAAAATACAGTAACTGCAACATGTGCAGCGCAAGTCTGTCATATAGACTATATAAAATTATGATGAGAACATTATAATTGTGTGCTTGGGACATGGTTTTTAATGGTGAGACTTTTGTTTTTATAATCAGGCTCTCAAAATCATATAAAAATTTTGATTTAGATTTATCTGCCGATATATCGGTTATCGGCTTTCAAATATAAAGAATTATCGGTTATCGATCTCGGCCCAAATTTCCTATCGGTGCATCCCTAATGTCCAGCAGAATCTGTGAGTTTGTGTTTGCGTGTTACCCGTCGTATCCGGGCTGCTGGTTCCAGCTGGCGCTCCCGCAGGGTCCGGGGTCACTGGAGGAGGACTGGTTACTGGGTGAGCTGCGGTAATGTTGAGACGCCTCTCCTTTACTGCAGGACGAGATCTGAGGGTTCTCCATATCTTGTACGGTCCTGTAGCGTGAGAAAGAGAGAGAACAGATGGGTTTCCATTCTCACAGCAGCTGAGGCACCGAGGAGTACGACTACAGCGGAATTCAATATGGCGTGAGCAACAGATTTCAGCTGAACGAACAAACAGAGAGCCTGTAGAGTCAAGGAGACAACATCAGCCTGACATCAATGTGTCTGATCTGATCACTCTGTCCACAAGAGTAACACGCTGAATGTGTGTTAAAGACCCCTTGCGGTGAAAATCAAGTTTTTAATGTTGTTTATATGGTGTTTTAAATGTGCTTTAAGACAAACCATGTGCAAATTCATGAGTCAACACCATTGCTGAGTATTTTCTCTTTAAAACTGCAGCGATCTAAAGACAGTTTCAAAAACGCGGTTTGAAATCGTTAGTGTTTCTGACATCACAAACTACCTTGTAACCAATCACGTCAAAGTGCCGGCGGGCTTTAGCATATCATTAACTATTACCGCTCTGAAGAAGGCAGCTGGACCGGGAGTATGGTTTGTTATTACACATTATTAGCTGTTTGATAACGTAATCAAGCAAAAGACTAATCATATTAATTACCGTTATGTGTCTGATGTTGTAAAGAGCGACGCAATTGTGCAGCGTTTACCTCAGGAAGTTGACCGAGTGGATCTCTGAGCTTGTGCGAGAGAGTGGAGGCGGGGCTAATTAGCATATTCATAGATTTGAGTATTATAAATGAAGCAAGGGTGTAGAGTTACATTCAAGCTATTTTAAGGCATGAAGACTTTTTTCACTGGAAAAAAAACATAATATGTCATTTTGATGATCAAAGATGAGTTTTAAGGGATAAAATTATTTACTACAGGGGGACTTTTTAATTAAACATTTTTCTACTATATAATGTTGCCATCAATGTTGAGGAATGAATGATATTAATACATTAATAATAAATTAACTATATTAAATAAGCTAAACCAATATTAAATCAAATTTACTTAATATCTAAAATCAAAATCAACCTATATCAGATGAACAGCACATTTTTTCAGTTGTTTAAGATGAAATGTAATATATAATATGAAATATATAAATAATAATATAATGGAATAAAGTATACGAAATAATAAATAAATATTGTATTTAATAATATTAATATTAAATTGTTACATTTATATTTGTTATACGTTTTTATTAAAAAATCATATTAAATTAAATTATTTTCAATAAACTAAATCCACACAAAATATAAATTTATAAAATAATTCAATTAATTTATCAGTGGATTAGTGAAATAATTGGGATAATTAGGCAACACACAGACCCATAAGTGTTGAACAGATTAATATGACATCAATAATGGTCAGATTATCATGCGATTTCAACCATTTTATGTTAAACATGTTTGTGCAATTTACCTTTTATTTACTTGACATTCGGGCAAATGTGCATCTTTGATTTTCTATGCATACAGAAGAAGAAATTCAAGATTTTGCCCAAATGTCAAGTAAATAAAAGGGTACAGTATTTAACATAAAACATGGTTTAAATCAATCTGAAAGCATAATAATCTGATCGTTATTAATGGATGCATACTATAAAAATAGCATGAGTACAAATGGTAATATGTTATTCCGAACACCACTAAGATCCTGTCTACTAAACCACCAGTGATCCAATCACACATCACCTCGCAAAAGTACCGGCTGTGAAAACTCAAGCATCTAATATTCCCGCTCCTGCAATGTTTTTCTGATTACTCCCGGCCGTCAGCTTTAATGGGAGTCAGCAGTGCTCTCATTCTCCATGCATACATCGCACACACCTTCCACAACCGCAGAACATGAGGTGAAGAAACGTAATGAAGGTGATTTCACCTCTCGCCTGCCCAAACAGGTCAACGTCAGTCTGAAGCAACGATGCACAGACCAAAACGCACAATTGGCACGGTGAATTTGCGCACAAACAATGCCACTGGACAATAAGCATGCTAGCATATTAACACATCACTGTGACAGATGCCAAGTCCTTTAACACCTGTAAATATTTTGTGAAAAGTGTGCAAACATTGCCATATCAATGTTAAAGTGGTTGCTAGGACATTACTGTCCAGTGTGTTTTTAGCGATAGTATTAATGCATCACCAATAAGAGAAGAAGCACAGCTCAGTGGCATTACTGACGCGACGCACAGCTCTCTCCACATGCGGTCTCACAGAAGAGTCTGGAAAGGTCATCAACACCACGAGGGGCTTCCAAGTAAGAACAAATGACCATATTATAATATTTGAAATATTTATCTAATAAATATCTTAAAATGATAAATTTACTCAAAAAGCAATACTGCATACAATATTAAGACTTGTTTTCAAAGATTGCATCTTGAATATGAGTGTATTTTGTCTTACTGCACTAGCAGATTTTGCATTACTTGTTTTTTAACTAGTTTATATTGGCAGTGCAGTAAGACAAAATACACTCATACTAAAAACACAATCTAAATGAAAACAAGTCTCAACATATTATGCAGTGTTATCACATGGATGTGACTATTGCGAGTCAAAGTCTTAGCGCCACCAACTGGCAGCAGGAAGTGTGTCACTTTCAAAATGCTTTGAAATCACCCTCTTAATTTCCTTCAAACTTCATCAGTATAATGTCAAAACACAGCAGATGTAGACCTGTGAAAGAATTCTTGATATGTTAAAAAAAGCCTGTTGCCATGGCAACATGAGACTCATTTTTGAGACTCTTAGCATGCATCAAATTGAATGAATCTCGACACACACACACACACACACACACACACACACACACACACACACACACACACACACACACACACATCAGAGTGGTCAGCTTTTAGACATGGGCAAAGCCTCAGAAATGGCATGGAGAGGGAGCTCTGTAGCGCCACCTTTTGACAAATGTGGGGAGAAAGTTTTACCTACAGTCACCAAACACCAAATGTTACATATATTGATCTCATCGAGCCAGACAACTTTCTAATTTACAGTCATTAGCTCCAAATAACAGGAAGTGACATATTTAAGTTTGAATGTGATTTTTTTTTTTAATAATTAGGCTCTTAATTTTTAGCTACTGCTACTACGTGATTCATAGGATTCACACCAAACTTTGCACAGTTGCCCTGAAGCCACTGGGGTGGCGGTGCCACTAGGGCTTGGGCCCGTCATCGCTGCCTGCAGCTATATTTTTTGTTTTCCAGTTAAAATATCTAATAAATATCTTAAATTGATATAAATTTACTGAAAGCAATACTGCATACATTATTAAGATTTGTTTTCAAAGATTGGATCTTGAATATAAGTGTATTTTGTCTAACTGCACTGGCAGATTTTGATTGTAAATGTATAAAGGAAAATTAAGGAAAATCCATCAGACCTTGAGAACGAAAAGACACCAAAAATACACAATCGTTTCTGTTGTGAAACTCTTCCACACTTCCTTCATCCTGCTGTATTTTTCATGCACTTTAACACTTATGCACTTATGAAATCTGAATGAATCTGGTTCAATCATTAGTATCACAGGAAGGCGATTAGGGCCTTCCAGTGATACTAATGATACCAAATTCAGTTTTATTTATCCCAAATTCCATGTTTTCATGTTTTAATTTTTCCTGATTCTATTTAAAAGGTTTAATTACATTTCAAAAATCAAAAAGCTAATCAATTGCATTCACAAACCTTTAACAGTCAAATTTTTACAATAATAAGGCCCAATTTTTTTCTTCTTCAGAAATTCTGTTTTTCAGTTTTTTGTTTTTTTTTTTAATTCAAGATTTAATATAAATTCATTATCAAAAACTGTGGTAATCAAATAAAGGCATAAAACATTAACAATATAATCTTATAAAATAGTAATAAAATGCAAATTTAACAATACTTTTATTTTTTGGCAAACAAGATTTTCTTCTAAACTTAAAACATGGAAGAAAAAATGTGTAATATTCCTTAAAATTAAGTTTTAACAATTATTATTATTATTATAACTACTACTACTACTTTGAGAAGTACTACTGTACAATGGTAATATATTTCTCTCACAAGTTTCTTCAAGTTAAACCAATCTTTTATTTTGGCGGGTTGTAGTGAAGACCTTTGAGTTTCTGTGTGTATATATGATGATAGTTTTCTCAAATGAAAAAGCTTGTTTAGTGACTCTCAGAGCAGCTCTGGAGATGAAGTTCACGTGTGCTTGAGTATGTGTAGTGGACCAAACTGAGACACGCACACTTCAGATTTCAATAGGAAAAGATGTGTCCACGGAGGAGCTGAAACTGAAGTGATACCTGGGTCCATCTGGCAACTTCCGGTCGAAAGAGGTGCTGCGTGGGATGGCGGTCTGGAGGATCTGCTGGCACGGCATGCGATCGGGACCCTGGGTGGGAGATCCGCGGGGAAGAGGCTGGCCGCTGGTGGGCACACGGTGCCAGGTGGTGTTTCTTTTGAAGGGCGTCTTGTACTCGCAGGGCGTTCCTTCACTGTCCAGCTTATACTCCACCATAGGAATGCGGTAGAGCTCTGAACATCCCCTGAGACACACATGAAGAGCAGAAAATAAGCCACCAATATTTTTTGGAATAATTTGCACTTATTAATTGCTCATAACAGAATCAGGATTGTATTAAAGAGGATCTATTATGCGATTTTGTTTTTGGGCTCTACTAGAACAGATTTTCATGCTTGAATGTTTATTATTTCCCCCATATTCTCCATCTATTTTTGTACAGCTAAAATAACTGGAATCGAATGACACCGCTCATTCAAGTTACCGCTTTTACATTAAAAAAAAAGGAGGATCAGAGTGCTGGAAAATGCACAGAAATGGAGAAGCTGGATGAGGTGGGGTTCCTGGGTTGAAAGAGAAGAGCCCGAGGGTTCAGCGCTGCACCCTGGTCATGAAAACAGTCCAAAAAAAAAAAATGCAATTCAACTCTGCCGCTATTGTCTCCATGAAGCTCTTGGGGTGAAGGGTTCACATTCTCATCTGCCATTTGCATAACCAGCCCACAGGCTCATATCAATTATATGCAGAAGACAGCCCCAAAAATCAGAGAATGTGCATCGGCTGAAATGTGTTTTAGATTGAGCTGCATTCATCAGCTATTTCCCCATTGCCCTCTGGTTATCACTGACCTTGGCGTTCTCAAGAGGGCAGAGAACACTAGATGCTACGCTACACTTTCTGGCAGAATCTCTTGGCATGAGCAACACGGCAATGCAAAACATCCTCGAAAGGGACTTTTTTTTTTTGACCAAGAAATCATGCTGGAATACATTAAAGGAAAAGATCAGCAATAAATGAAAATTCTGTCATCATTTACTCACCCTCGTGTCATTCAGATTCTGTATGGTTTCCTTGTATGAAAACAAGATGTTTTGTATTTTGCAATTGTTTTTTGAGGTCTTCTGCTCACCAAGGCTGCATTTATGCATCAATATTGTGAAATATACCAATCAGGCATAACATTATGAGCACTGACAGGTGAAGTGAATAACACTGATCATCTCTTCATCACGACACCTGTTAGTGGGTGGATATATTAGGCAACAAGTGAGCATTTTGTCCTCAAAGTTGATGTGTTAGAAGCAGGAAAAATGGGCAAACGTAAGGATTTGAGCGAGTTTGACAAGAGCCAAATTGTGATGCTAGACGACTGGGTCAGAGCATCTTTCTATGTGAAAATATAGTAAAGTGTAATTTATATCCTGTGATCAAAGCATCATTACTCCAGTCTTCAGTGTCACATGATCCTTCAGAAATCATTCTAATGATGATTGCTACTCAAGAAACATTTCCTATTATTATCATCAATGTGCTACTTAACATCATTTATTTGAAGTAAAAAATCTTTTGTTACATTATAAACGTCTACTCACTTTTGAACAATATAATGCTCCTTGTGGAATAAAATTCTTAATTTCTTTATTATCCACAGCCTCTATTTATGAGAAACAGTATGCTTGCTTTGCATGAAGTTCACTGCATTGGGGAATACTGAGGTGAGTAATATGAGACATCTTTAGTTCTGGGCGCCAGATGTCTCTTAAGTGTTTATCAATGACCAGAAATCAAACAAAATGCAGATGCAAATGCATTAAACATCAGCCGCAGCTAACAGCATTGGCTCATGTGTTTGAAAAGTCAATCAACATAAATGCAGTTACTGTATATCACTCACAGATGCAACATAATGAGAACCAGTTGAAAAGAAAAGTAAACTACTGAATCAAACATTTGGCGCCTCGAGCATTTGAGATGTTCTACACAGGAGAGTTTCTTCAAGTCCGTTTCCCCATTAAAATGGGCTATTTAGAGTGAATAATATCTAAAACTACTGATAAACAATTCACAGCATAAGCTAAATACATTTTAAAGAGGATAATAAAGATAATGAAGTTATCACCTCAGTATTTACTTCCACACAGAACAAAACATTCACATTTTCCACATCAAAACCTGAAACCTCTGACGTACACTAGCATATGGAGAATAATCCACAGCGTGTGAATGCGCCGAAGAACACAAACCCAATTGTGTTTAAGTGGAAGCTTTTAAAGATTCAATGTTGTTTTAGAAAGACACTTGATCCCACATGACCAACGAAGCAAAACTCACAAGAGTTATTCCCAACATTAGTGTTCTTATCCAAGGAAAAGTATGTATTGCCCGTCGCTCTGCTCACATTTACAGGCTCAGATTTATAGAGTGATGTTTTCCACTGCCGCTTGCCAAGAACTGCACAACGACTGAGTCAATCCTCTCACTACTGCCGTCATAATGGAAAACAGAAGCATGTGATATAAAGGTAAGATACTAATGACCCTGAGAAATGCAACAATGATCAGTATTGATTGACATTCGTAATGCTTGTTTAAACACCTCAAGGATAATTTTGCTACTGAGTTTATCAAAACAATGCGATCGTGCTTCATGCTCATACGTGCAAAACAAGCTTAAAAAGGGATATATCATGAAAATCTGAATTTTTCCGTGTTTAAGTGCTATAATCGGGTCCCCGGTGCATCTACCAACCCAGAAAACGTGAAAAAGGACAACCTAGTAACTTTGTTTTGGTAATCCTTTCTGTGCAAGCATGTGAAAAAACGAGCCCTTTTATTACCGCCCCTTAATCTGCAGCACGTCTTCTGGAAAGGGGGCGGGAGCAGCAGCTCATTTGCATTTAAAGGGACACACACAAAAACAGCGTCACACTCAAATAGGGGCAAATAATAAATGATCTGTGGGGTATTTTGAGCTGAAACTTCACAGACACATTCTGGAGACACCAGAGACTTATATTACATCTTGTGAAAAGAGGCATTATAGGTCCCCTTTAAATCTAGCATACATTTCCCAATCCTGCACTATACAATGAAGTGAATAAAACAGTCCCTCCAGAAAAATGCGATTATGCGATCGCCTGATTTAATGCATAATCAGCCAAAGTCCGCATATTTATGCGGGGGTCGCATTTTTTCAAATACGCCGCACTTTCGCCGCATAAATTTCTGATTTCAGCAAGCAAAATATGCAGGGCTAGCATGATTTCATAATCCCTGTATTTTCATTGCAAAAAAGTCACATATATCTTAGCAGAAAGTTGAAAAATGTTGCGTTTACTTCACACAAGTAAAGCGCCATTATTTTTCCCCATTGCCATGGGAATGAAGTGACGTAATCACGCGACGTGAACAGCATCTGCAAGTCGACGCTGGAAAACCACTTTGCCACCGCCAAACATTTGAGGACAGGGTGTTGGGGGAATCACCGCAGTTTTTGCAAGTTCCCGCAATTTCATCGCATAAAATTGCAAAAATATCCTGCATATTCCATTGCATTTTTTAAAGGTGCCCTAGAACTTTTTTAAAAAGATGTAATATAAGTCTAAGGTGTCCCCTGAATGTGTCTGTGAAGTTTCAGCTCAAAATACCCCATAGATTTTTTTTAATTCATTTTTTTAACTGCCTATTTTGGGGCATCATTATAAATGAGCCGATTCAGGGCTACTGGCCCTTTAATTCTCGTGCTCCACGCCCACAGAGCTCGCGCTTGCCTTGAACAGTGCATAAACAAAGTTTACACAGCTAATATAACCCTCAAATGGATCTTTACAAAGTGTTCGTCATGCATGCGGCATGCATGCGTCGGATTATGTGAGTATTGTATACTGTTATATTGTTTACATTGATTCTGAATGAATTTGAGGCTGTGATCTGTGGCTAATGGCTAATGCTACACTGTTGGAGAGATTTATAAAGAATGAAGTTGTGTTTATGCATTATACAGACTGCAAGTGTTTAAAAATGAAAATAGCGACGACTCTTGTCTCCGTGAATACAGTAAGAAACGATGGTAACTTTAACCACATTTAACAGTACATTAGCAACATGCTAACAAAACATTTAGAAAGACAATTTACAAATATCACTAAAAATATCATGATATCATGGATCATGTCAGTTATTATTGCTCCATCTGCCATTTTTCGCTATTGTTCTTGCTTGCTTACCTAGTCTGATGATTCAGCTGTGCACAGATCCAGACGTTAATACTGGCTGCCCTTGTCTAATGCCTTGAACATGGGCTGGCATATGCAAATATTGGGGGCGTACATATTAATGATCCCGACTGTTACGTAACAGTCGGTGTTATGTTGAGATTCGCCTGTTCTTCGGAGGTCTTTTAAACAAATGAGATTTATATAAGAAGGAGGAAACAATGGAGTTTGAGACTCACTGTATGTCATTTCCATGTACTGAACTCTTGTTATTCAACTATGCCAAGATAAATTCAATTTTTCATGCGAGGGCACCTTTAAGAAAACGTGCCGCAAAATCAAAGATTTTTGCCCGCAACAATCACAAAAAAAATCTGTGTTTTTCTGGAGGGACTGATAAAACTGAATTTACAAAAAAAGGTTTCACATTAGATCTTCACAAGGACCTTCAACTACATACACTACTATTTATAAGTTTGGGGTCAGACTCAGTAAGATGTTTTGTTTTTAAAGAAAATTAATATTTTTGACACAGCAACGACGCATTAAATCGATCAAAAGTGACAGTAAAAACATGATGTTACAAATGATTTCTATTTCAAATAAATGCTGTTCTTTTGAACTTTGCATTCAAAGAATCATGAAAAATAAAATGCATCACAGTTTTAACAAAAATCTACTGTTTTCAACACTGATTATAATCATAAATGTTTCTTGAGCATCAAATCAGCATATTAGAATGATTTCTGAAGGATCATGTGACACTGAAGACTGGAGTAATGATGCTGAAAATTCAGCTTTGATCACTGGATATAAATTAAAGTTTACTACATATTCACTTAGAAAACTGCTATTTTAAATTGTAATAATATTTCACAATTTTTACTGCAGTTTTGATCAAATGAACGCAGTCTTCGTGAGCAGAAGAAAAAAAAAAAAAAAAAACTCTTAAAGACTCCTAACTCGAATAGTGTATATAATAAAATAAAACTACATTTTTACATTAAATCTTCCAATTAAAGTACCTTCAAGTAAATAAATATCAAAGTTACATCAGTGTAACATCACAGTACTTCTTTGTAAGGGTGGGAAATCAAGCTTCACTGTGACTTTTCCCATCAAACAAACTGTTTTTACATCCTCTCTCATTTTAAAGAGCCCATATATGTCTTTTTATGGTTGCGCAGAATCCAGTCTGGGCTGGTGAAATACGGCTCTAATATTAGCCTAACCCAGAAAATCTATTTATTTACACTAGAGCAGCAGGATGTGGCCGGCCGTAACCCTGCGCAGTCCACAAGCGCTTTCCAACGTTTCTATATGAATCTTTAAACATGCCGCTCATACATCACACTAATGAGAGAAACATTTCACATGTGTCTACACTGAAAATGACTCACTTATGGATTGAAAATGTAAACAGCAGGTAAATATTTGGTTTTCAGACTAATCAGAGAGTGTATGTAATATTATGAGGCTCTGCTCCTCAAATTCAGACCTGAAACATGAGATTCATGCTGTTCCTTTAAGTAATATTAATCTAAATGTAAAGTACAAACATCCTGAACGCAGCGATGACATCTGGCAATTCTAGAAATATTCTGTGGTTGTTTAACTGCATCACTTGCAATTAGATTTATGCACTTGGCAGATGCTTTAATCCAAAGTGACTTACATTGCATTGAAGGTACAGTATGCATTTGATCAGTTTTTGCATTCCCTGTGACCTGACAGCACCAGAACATAGTAGTGGTGTGTTTTACATGTATATATTTTCTTTAGAATATGTAAAAATATAGATATCCATTATGGTTTATATTAAGTAGGTCCAATGAGAGCTATTCAGACAGTAGATCGCTCTGCACTCTGTTCTGCCTCCATCTGTAAATAAGCTTCTGTTGCATGATGTATGATAACAGATGATCATGTATGTAAGAGGATTTGCTGACATGTTGGATTGACAGGATATGATCAGTGTGTGTTTACATGTGATATGACAATATTAAAGGTTCAAACATAAGGCTGATAGAATATCTCTCTAGATTTTCAATGCTCTGTCTATGAGTAAATGAATCGGACGGCTCAGAATGTGATTGAACTTGTTTACTTAACCCAATTAGTCCGCTGAAAAATTACTTTCATATTATAAATGAGACAGAGCAGCTGATTGAATCAGTCAGCTCATTTAAATGCATGAAAAGCCAAATTAATTAATTAATTAATATGATAATTTCTTCAGGAAATGTAATAAAAAATGACAGTAAAAAAACAAATAACAATAAAAAAAATATTTAATAATATATTATAATTTATATCTTAACAATGATAAAATATTAAAATTCAAAAATATATAATAATTCAATATATGATTTATTATATATTGATATAATAAATCAATATAATTACACAAATTATATTTATAAATAATTTTTGTATTATATAAATATATAAATAATTTGTGTTTATATATATATATATATATATAGACTTCAGATGCAAAAGCCTCTAAGTGCCATCTGAAATTTTCTTCTAAAATAAGCATTATTATCAAGGTCATATGTTTATGTTCAGTTATTTCACTTTAATGGCAATGAAAAGGACCTATTAATTGCCATTAAAGTGAAATTACTGAACATAAACATACGAGCTTGATAAAAATGCTTATTTTAGAAGAAAATTTCAGATGGCACTTAGAGGCTTTTGCATCTGAAGTCTTCATATATATATATATATATATATATATATATATATATATATATAATTACAAAAATTATTTAGATATATTAGTGTGTGTGTGTGTGTTATATATATATATATATATATATATATATATATATATATATATATATATATATATATATATATATATACATACATACACACACTAATAATATTATTATTGTAATTATAACTATAATAATAATAATAATAATATAAATTATTATTTTAATAATATTAGAAAAAATGTTTAATAATAATTAAATATATAGTAAAATAAAATGTATACAAATATATATATATATATATATATATATATATATATATAAACAATAATATAAAATAATATAATATATTATAAAACAATATATAAATTATATTTAATAATAAAATACATTAAAAAAAACTATAAAATATTAAAATTCAAAAATATATGTAATAATTCAATATATAGTAAAAATAAAACTTATAAAAAATTATATATATATATATATATATATATATATATATATATATATATATATATATATATATATATATATATATATATATATATATACAGTCAAACTAAAAATTATTCAGACATTTTTGATATTTTTGATATATTTTTACTAGTGGGTGCAGGACACTATAGTTCATTTATGTAAGTGAGGATAGCAAAATAAAGTAAACTGTGACACATTATACCCAAAAATTCTTCATACAGTGGACTACCAGAAAAATTTATAAAATATTGGGACCAAAAATTATTCAGACACTTTGACCTGACCATGTTTTGCTTAAGTGTAATCTGACATAATTAAGATTAATGTTTTCTGACACAGTTTAACTCTGAGATCTTGTCATATTTTATTACCATTTTTTAAACTATAGTGAATAAACTGAATATATAATATAATATAATATAATATAATATAATATAATATAATATAATATAATATAATATAATATAATATAACTTATTATTTTAATAATATTAGAAATAATAATAAATGTTAAATAATAATTATATATATAGTAAAATAAAATGTATAAATAAAAAATATTTTATTGTATTAACTATAATATAATATAATATAATATAATATAATATAATATAATATAATATAATATAATATAATATAATATAATATAATATAATATAATATAATATAATATAATTTTAGAGTTACACAACCATTTTAAAATCCATTTCAACACTCGACCAATTAGTAAGTTTCAAAGCAAAGCAACAATCAGGAAAAAAAGGAAAAGGACCTGCTTCCACATGGGACATGGCCTTTGATAGTATGATGGACAGAATGGATCACTGATACCTTCTGGGAGCTCCGTCCTCATACGGCTGGATAATGACGACCTTGACGGTGATGGAGGTGCGCAGCAGGTCGATCATCTGCTCGTGGGTCAGTGTCGCCACCGCCACCTTGCAGATCTCCACCAGACGGCTGCCCTGACGTAAGCCGGCCTTCCACGCGTATCCGAACGGCTCCACGTCTGCCACGATGCCCTCGAAGTTGACGTGGAAGCCGAGCTGACCGAGACCGTTCCTGCGCAAGGTCATTTCTGTGGTCTCGCAGCCACGGGTGACGATCTGGATCGAGAGAGAAAAATCAGCCTTAGAAATCAACAGGAAATATTGGACTCATACTATATAGTACAAATTATCAGTCACAAAAAACATCATATGACTTCATAAAAGATTCGTTTTAGTTTTTGAAGCTTGACACATCTGAAAAAAAAGCATTGACTTTCTTCAAAATTCTCCCATTTGTGCTTCATGTATAAGGTCATATATATTTGGAACAACATGACAGTAGGTAAATAATGACAGAGTTATTTCTGGGTGAACTATTCCTTTAAGTAGCTCCGACGTGAAGGACAGATGGTAACAGGGAAAAATGCCAAAAAAGAGAGATAAAACCAACATCCCGCGGCAACATTTAAATCCAGCCGCGGACGGATGCGTGAGTATGTTCTCTCAATCTAAAGAGCCTTTCATATGGAAATAAAGACAAGGACACTCGAGGGAAAATGTGCTTGAGAAAGTAAAAATCTGGAAGATGCCATGAGTCAGTGAAGAGAAAGAGACTTCTGTCCTGAGCACAAGAAGAAAATATTTACAGTGAAACATTATGAAGGTTAGAAAAGCAGAGTTTAATACTTTTGTGTCAGATCGAATTAAAGTTGTTGAAAAGAAACGTATTAAAAGTCTGAAAATAAATACAACATTTTAAAATATGAACACAATATAAAATAATATAAAGCTATTGAACAATCCTCTAACCCCAAGTAATGTCCCAAAAAAATGAAAAATATTATTATAGAATACATATAATTAAAGATATTAAACAAACCTCTAACACACATTATAAAATATTATATAAGAAATATTATATATATATATATATATATATATATATATATATATATATATATATATATATTAAACACCTAACCCCAAGTACTAAACTTCAAAAAAAACAAAAAAAAAACAATATATATATATATATATATATATATATATATATATAATAATTAAAGTATAACATAATATAATATAATATAATATAATATAATATAATATAATATATAATATCATACTATATCATACCTTATTATATTATGTTATGTTATATATTAAACACCTAACCCTAAGTCCTTAACGTCTAAAAATGCATAAACAATTTGTAAATATTAATATAACATAGTATAACAATTGAAACAGTTAAACAAACCCCTAAGTATCAAACATAATATAATATAATATAACATAACATAACATAATTAATAATATAATATAATATAATATATAATATCATACTATATCATACCTTATTATATTATGTTATGTTATATTATATTAAACACCTAACCCCAAGTACTAAACTTCTAAAAATAAAATATATATTTAATATAATAATTAAAGTAGCATAACATAACATAACATAACATAACATAACATAACATAACATAACATAACATAACATAACATAACATAACATAACATAACATAACATAACATAACATAACATAACATAATATCATACTATATCATACTTTATTATATTATGTTATCTTATGTTGTTTTATATTATATTACATTACATTATATTATATTACATTATATTATATTATATTATATTATATTAAACACCTAACCCCAAGTACTAAACTTCTAAAAATAAAATATATATTTAATATAATAATTAAAGTAGCACAATATAACATAACATAACATAACATAATATAATATCATACTATATCATACTTTATTATATTATGTTATATTATGTTGTTTTATATTATATTATATTACATTATATTATACTATATATTATATTACATTATATTATATTATATTACATTATATTAAACACCTAACCCTAAGTCCTTAACTTCTAAAAATGCATAAACAATTTGTAAATATTAATATAACATAGTATAACAAACCCCTAAGTATTAAACATAATATAACATAACATAATTAATAATATAATATAATATAATATAATATAATATAATATAATATAATATAATATAATACTATGTTTTAAACTTCTAAAAAAAAATAAATAAATAAATAAATAAATATATATATATATATATATATATATATATATATATATATATATATATATATATATATATATATATATATATATATATATATATATATATATAAATAAAATAAAATATATCTTAAATCAAGCGGCGTGTTAAGGAGTGGTGTCCTTCACCACTTCATCACAGCGTTACAGACCTGCCCATTTTGAACTGGTTTGACTGTTTTTCTTTGGACTGCTAATGGGTGTAGTAATTAGCATTAATCTAGTATAAACATGTCATTCTGATATGGTGACTGTGTCGCTCATGTTTATCTGCAGCGAAGCACACTTGCACAGTCACATGAAACTACGCCATCACACAATCTCATTCAATCATTAGACAGCATTAACGAGAACTGATCTCCAAATCAGCAGCACATCACTGCTCTTAATGGGAACTATGGTCTAAAACTACAATGGATGGGCAGGTGAAGGGTTAAGAGGACATATAAGAAAGTGTATTAATTAGTGAATGTGCATTTCATTACTCAACAGAGTCAGAAGCCACCGAGAGAAAGGTCACAAGAGTGTGAGGTTTGGTCATGAGTGAGTCAGTAACTCTGAGAAGAGGCTGATCCGTCTTAAAAGCTTTACTGTAATAAGCCGAGCTAGTGAGAGTGAGTCACCGAGAACTTGATTTGCACTTGTTAGCAATTTTATAGCATTTTAAAGCCCCTGATTCAATGACCGACCTATTAGTTTGGATGAGGCCTGAACACAACAGCCTGAGTCTGTTTTCATTGAAAGCATCAAAATTGCACATCAAAAAAACAGACCAAAATGTGACTAAAATCTGACTTTATTTTTAACTGATATCCATTCATATAAAAATGATTTTGCATGGGTTATTTTAATGAAAGCACACAAAATGTTAGTACTGCTTCATCTTCATTTACATATAGTTACAATCAAAAGGTTATTCAATTGCTATTCAATGCTATTCAATAAAATGTATAGCAAATAAATAAATAAATAACACACACACACACACACACACACACACATACATACTCACACATATATATACACATATATATATATATATATATATATATAAGGGGGAAAAAATTAGAAGGCCAGGAATGTGTATCAAACAAGCAAAATTTGGATACATTTTGATTTGAAGTTGACTTTAAAACAGCCCAACCTTGTGCTTTAGACGGATCAGCGCGACACAGAAGGACTGCTGGTCAATTAGCATCAGAGATTTATAAGACAAACAAACAAACTCTCAGACACTAGTTAGAAGCATCAAGTGAGCTGTGAGAAACTAAAAGCTGTGCTGCGGTAATCCTCTGAGGGAGGATGAGCTCTCGGCTGTCTTCCCACACAGTGTCTGTCTCTCTGTTAAACTTCTTTAAAGAGAGCAATCTGTCTGCCCGAGCGCTTCACATTACATCACAGGCTTCAGCAGCTCTTAAATTCACCGCGGTAAAAGCCCCGTGAAGCACAACAGTCACAGATCTGCACGCTGAGAAGGTGCTGAAACAGACGCTGCGAAATGTAGAGTAAGTGCTGTCAGTTCGTCCCGTAATCCGCTTCACAACACTGAGGATCTCCTAAACTAACGTGTGAGAGAAAGATACATGCAGACAGCTAGTGAGCTGAGGTTTTGTTTTAGCGCTCATGATCACATTTTCCTATTTTTTGGAAGCTAGTTTCCGCCATGATGTAAAGTCAGAATTGCGATATAAAGTCAGAATTGCGAGATATAAAGTCAGAATTGCGAGAAATAAAGTCAGAATCGTGAGATATAAAGTCAGAATTGCGAGATATAAAGTCAGAATTGCGAGATATAAAGTCAGAATTGCTAGATATAAAGTCAGAATTGCGAGAAATAAAGTCAGAATCGTGAGATATAAAGTCAGAATTGCCTCATATAAAGTCAGAATTGCCTCATATAAAGTCAGAATTGCGAGATATAAAGTCAGAATTGCGAGATATAAAGTCAGAATTGAGTGATATGAAGTCAGAATTGCGAGATATAAAGTCAGAATTGCGTGATATAAAGTCAGAATTGCGTGATATAAAGTCAGAATTGCGAGATATAAAGTCAGAATTGCGAGATATAAAGTCAGAATTGTGAGATATAAAGTCAGAATTGCGAGAAATAAAGTCAGAATCGTGAGATATAAAGTCAGAATTGCGAGATATAAAGTCAGAATTGCGAGATATAAAGTCAGAATTGTGTGATATGAAGTCAGAATTGCGAGATATAAAGTCAGAATTGCGTGATATAAAGTCAGAATTGCATGATATAAAGTCAGAATTGCGATATAAAGTCAGAATTGCGAGATATAAAGTCAGAATTGCGAGATATAAAGTCAGAATTGCGTGATATAAAGTCAGAATTGCCTCATATAAAGTCAGACTTGGAGATATAAAGTCAGAATTGCGTGATATAAAGTCAGAATTGCGAGATATAAAGTCAGAATTGCGTGATATAAAGTCAGAATTGCGAGATATGAAGTCAGAATTGGAGATATAAAGTCAGAATTGCGAGATATAAAGTCAGAATTAGAGATATAAAGTCAGAATTGTGAGATATAAAGTCAGAATTGCAAGATATAAAGTCAGACTTGGAGTGTGGCGACCAGGGCGGGCGAGAGCCGTGAGGGAACGGCGCGAGGCCGGTGGCGCGAGTGTTAATGAGCTTCACCTGGGAGGCGCACCGGCCTTGAGTCCCTCACGGAGGAGCTCCGGGAGCATAAAAGGAGGAGCGACTACAGTGAAGGACGAGAGAGGACCAGGCCTGGACTTTATTTTATGTTTTATTATGTTTGTGTGGCCGGCAGACGTCCGCGAGGGTCTGCCGGCATTACTTTCGTTTTGTTTGGTTATTTTGAGATTAAAGTTTTGTTGAACGTTCGCCGGTTCCCGCCTCCTTCTTCCCACATCTACTAACCTCGTTACATTGGTGCCGAAACCCGGGAGGAAGGAGGGACATGCTGTCGAAGAGCCCTCGCTGCTGAGGGGGATCGCGGTGCTGCGGAGTTCGGGCAGCGCGGGAGTGTGTGTAGACCGCGAGAGGCTGCCCGAGGCGGTGGTGCTGGAGCCTTGTGAAAGGTGGGACGGAGACCCGGATGCCGTGCTCCTGGGACGAGGTGGGGTGGCTGCCGTCCTGGACCTGGAGGGAGCGGAGGAGTCGCCGCCGTCTGCCGTGGGCCGGAGCCTGCTGCCGTCCGCCATGAAGGGGAGGAGCAGGGGACGGGGGACTCGCTGCCGGCTGCCCTCAGTCGGAGGAGCCATCGCCGGCCGCCAGGAGGCGGTCGAGGATCGGGCCGTCCACCAAGCGTCCAGTGCCACCGCATGGCACCGCGAAGAAGAGCCTCTTGGCAGGCTGAGGACCGAGCGGCAGTGTGTCGGGGAACCGGACCAAGAATTTTTTTTTTTTCTTTTTCCTCTCTCCCCTCTCTCGTCCTGTCGCTCCCCTTGCTTCCGTCTCCTTTCTCTCGTCTCGTCTGTCCTTACCCCCAGGTGCTGCGGCCGCCGAGACAGGCCCCGGGGGGGAGTAGAGCGCAGTCTCGGGAGTACCCCCCGGCCTGCGAGGGGCGATGGGGGTATGTGGCGACCAGGGCGGGCGAGAGCCGTGAGGGAACGGCGCGAGGCCGGTGGCGCGAGTGTTAATGAGCTTCACCTGGGAGGCGCACCGGCCTTGAGTCCCTCACGGAGGAGCTCCGGGAGCATAAAAGGAGGAGCGACTACAGTGAAGGACGAGAGAGGACCAGGCCTGGACTTTATTTTATGTTTTATTATGTTTGTGTGGCCGGCAGACGTCCGCGAGGGTCTGCCGGCATTACTTTCGTTTTGTTTGGTTATTTTGAGATTAAAGTTTTGTTGAACGTTCGCCGGTTCCCGCCTCCTTCTTCCCACATCTACTAACCTCGTTACATGGAGATATAAAGTCAGAATTGCAAGATATAAAGTCAGAATTGAAAGATATAAAGTCAGACTTGGAGATATAAAGTCAGAATTGCGTGATATAAAGTCAGAATTGCGAGATATAAAGTCAGAATTGCGTGATATAAAGTCAGAATTGCGTGATATAAAGTCAGAATTGCGTGATATAAAGTCAGAATTGCGAGATATAAAGTCAGAATTGCGAGATATAAAGTCAGAATTGCCTCATATAAAGTCAGAATTACCTCATATAAAGTCAGAATTGCCTCATATAAAGTCAGACTTGGAGATATAAAGTCAGACTTGCGTGATATAAAGTCAGAATTGTGTGATATAAAATCAGAATTGTGAGATATAAAGTCAGAATTGTGAGATATAAAGTCAGAATTGTGAGATATAAAGTCAGAATTGAGAGATATAAGGTCAGAATTGCCTCATATAAAGTCAGACTTGGAGATATAAAGTCAGAATTGCGAGATATAAAGTCAGAATTGTGTGATATAAAGTCAGAATTGCGAGATATAAAGTCAGAATTGCGAGATATAAAGTCAGAATTGCCTCATATAAAGTCAGAATTGCGAGATATAAAGTCAGAATTGCCTCATATAAAGTCAGAATTGTGAGATATAAAGTCAGAATTGCGTGATATAAAGTCAGAATTGCGTGATATAAAGTCAGAATTGTGAGATATAAAGTCAGAATTGCGTGATATAAAGTCAGAATTGCGTGATATAAAGTCAGAATTGCGTGATATAAAGTCAGAATTGGGAGATATAAAGTCAGAATTGTGTGATATAAAGTCAGAATTGTGAGATATAAAGTCAGAATTGCGTGATATAAAGTCAGAATTGTGTGATATAAAGTCAGAATTGTGAGATATAAAGTCAGAATTGCATGATATAAAGTCAGAATTGCGAGATATAAAGTCAGAATTGCGAGATATAAAGTCAGAATTGTGTGATATAAAATCAGAATTGCGAGATATAAAGTCAGAATTGTGAGATATAAAGTCAGAATTGCGAGATATAAAGTCAGAATTGCGAGATATAAAGTCAGAATTGCGAGATATAAAGTCAGAATTGTGTGATATAAAGTCAGAATTGTGAGATATAAAGTCAGAATTGCGAGATATAAAGTCAGAATTGCGAGATATAAAGTCAGAATTGTGAGTTATAAAGTCAGAATTGCGAGATATAAATTCAGAATTGCGAGATATAAAGTCAGAATTGCGATATAAAGTCAGAATTGCGAGTTCTATACATTCCATCAAGGTTACTAGAAGAATGTTTGTTCATAACTTTGAGAGAACCTTGTCAGAACATCCCCTGCTAGCTGGGACACAAGTTTTCCGTATCATTTTTTGTGCTCAATGAAAACAAAATAAAGACCAAAATTATAATAATCAGTCGATCTCAATTTATACAGGTGTTGGACAATAAACTGAAACACTGCCAATATAGTGTTGGGAGATTTAACGTCTACATGCACCGACTCGTGGCCAATCTTCACTGAAAAAAAAGCTTCACCTAATGCTTCAGTCATTGTACCCTGAAGGTGTATCAGCAGGATAATGCACCAATAGATATAAGCAACAAAATGTCTTATTGCAATATAAACTCAAAGTTTGTTCACAAGTCAAGCTCTTTAAAATTGAAGAGAAAACAATTGC
>VTFQ01000016.1:2435000-2590000 GCA_036281575.1 Ancherythroculter nigrocauda | reverse complement strand
AAAAACATATATAATATAATTAGTGTTTTCAAATCGATTAATCGTGATTAATCACATCTAACATAAAAGTTTGTAAATATATAAAATATGTGTGTATATATATATATATATATATATATATATATATATATATATATAAATATATATTTACTGTATATTACAAACTTTTGTTAATATGATTAAATCGTGATTGGTTGATTTTGACAGCACTAAATATAATACAAATACTAATAATAATTCATATATAAATATTTATATTTCTTTTAATAAATTATTTTAAAAAATTAAACAAATATTATTTAAATATTTTAAATGTTTTAAAAATACCTAAAACATACACTAAACTGATATAAATATAATATATATATATATATATATATATATATATATATATATATATATATAAAGCATGCATATATATGCATTAATAAATTATTTATAAAATATAAGTAAAATAATATAAAGATTATTATATTTCATGTAATATATTAGCTAAAAACATATATAATTAGTGTTTTCAAATCGATTAATTGTGATTATCTAACATAAAAGTTTGTAAATATAAAATATGTGTGTGTGTGTGTGTGTGTGTGTGTGTTTATATATATATATATATATATATATATATATATACACTGTATATTATTCACAAACTTTTGTTAATATGATTAAATCGTGATTGGTTGATTTTACAGCACTAAATATAATACAAATACTAATAATAATTCATATATAAATATTTATATTTCTTTTAATAAATTATTTTTAAAAATTTGACCACTGCGCCACATCTCGTTCTTCTTGCAGCGTCTTCCCACCAGTCTATGCAGCATTACGTCACCAAAATGTGGACTAGAAAAGGACCACAGGGACTGAGGGAGCCTTTGAATCAGGTTATATATGGGAAATGATATCCAAGAAGCTACTACAGCCTACACGGCATCCGAAAGCCAAATACTGATAGACCCGAGTGAGTTTAACTGGCTTGGGCATTGACAAGAGCCAAGAACATAGATCAGGACCACCGCCAAGAGTAACACTACACCCGCACCGGTCAAACACTCTGGCCATCGATATTACTCCATCCCTCTGAGAAATCTTGTAAGAAGATTATGATGACTTCAGAAGGCTCAGATTTCATCAAGCCCAGTTCTTCACAGGTAGTCATGAACATATGTACAGCAAGACGATGGAAATGTGTAATTACAGACTGCTTTCTGATAAAAGACTAAGCCTGAACATCCCCAAAGAATAGTCATTTAAGAAATAATTAGACCGTTACCCGAGATAACACGACCACAAGTGGAAGCAGACTCACTTCTCCAGCCAAGGGAGGAAAAGAATTAGCATGTTTTGGTAAAAGCGAAAGGACTGAGATGAGAAGATAGACATCTGTATGGAGGTATCCTGAAGACACATCAAATAAATGAACAGGAATTGGGCATCATGGGAGTTTTGGTTGCTAGTTTAAATTATTAAATTAAACATGCACTACTGTTCCTACGTTTGGAGTCTTTAAGATTTTATTTTTCTATTTTCACATTACACATTGTTTCTAAGCAGCTTTAAAATCATGATGTTAATGTTTATAATATCTTAATGTCTTACACTCGCATTTAGCAGATTAGAGTTGGGTGATAATATATTCTACATTTTGCAACAATAAAAACAATCACGCAGCTGATATTTGCAGTATTGCACTATTGGTCTCCACTGCAAATTTGCATGTCAAAGTTCACCAAATTTGAACCCGATGCAAAATTCGCTGCACTGGTTCCAATTGAAATGGCATTTTATTTGTGAAATCAAAGCAATGGTAAATGTGACCACACTTTAGCGTTTTGATCAATCATTAAAGTGCTCCTATTATGCTATTTTAAAGGCTCTTAATTTTGTTTTGGAGTCTCCTACAACAGGTTTAAAAAACACTTCAATCTTCAGTATTATACATTGCAGCATCACTTCTTTTCTCAGAGTGACTGAAATGGTTCAATAAAGGATTCAGTTTCTCTAAACCCCTCTTCTCCGAGAGCCTACTCTGCTCTGATTGGTCAGATGGCCTGTTGTGATTGGTCGACCGCTTACAGCACGTGTCAGAAACCAAAAGCCCATTATCATATCTGAATTTCAGCTCTTCCACACATTGATACGAACAGCAACAATGGCTTCTGTTTTACAGTATCAATTCCAGCATGAGTCCTCATCCTTTGGTAACACAATCTTGGATCATGTCAAATCATCAAAAGTAAAATCCATATAACTGAGTAATCGCCAGGCCTCAGCTACAACTACAGTGTTTGTGGGCGGGGCAAAGCAGACACTGTTTGCAAGCGGCCAATGAAAACCATAGGCTGGCATTATGCAAATGTGTTACAAACCTACATAGGAAATAAGACTAGAATTACTAATGACTCGTTTCAGCAGTTCAGAATTAGTTCTTTCTTTTAGGAAAAAATAACTTCATTTTACATTCATAAACAGCTATGTTGCACACTACTTGAAAGGTAAACAAATAAATAAAATCTAAACTGTGACAAAAGGCAGTCTTTGATAATGTCTAAATATATATGCAAACAGCAGTTTTTGTGTGTGTCCCTTTAAATGCAAATGAGCTGCTGCTCCCGCCCCCTTTCCAGAAGAGGGCGGAGCTTTAACAGCTCAACAACAACAAAGCTGGAGAATCTCACGCAGACAAAATGAGGAAAGTGTTCAGCCTTACATTGTTCAAACCGGAGTCGACACTGATGGAGAGACTCAGGAAGAAGTTACAACTTTTAGATGTTTCTGAATGGTTAGTGGATAAATTGATGTAGTTGCTGTGGAGTTGATTCAACTCATCCACTAGCATGTGCCGTCATGTTCATCTTTTGTGTTGAATTGACCCTCGTTTGTGAAGCAGTCCGGCGTAAAATGACGGCATGTCAACAACACTCTACTACAACAACTCTTCCTCTTCTCTAAAGCAGCCCAACATGGCCCCGCCCCCTTTGTTGCATGTTCTCGGGGGCGGGGTTTATGTAAATTGTAGGGTTTGTGATGTCACCAACCCAGGAAGAAGCTCGTTGTAGTCCCTACCAGCCGTTTGTTGTAGTTCTTAAACAGTGATTTCTGTAAAATAAAATATCTCTCTTTGCATTGAACTTTGAGCGCCGTAACTTTGCAGATGTTGTTTATGATCAAACGGCAACATTACACACTAACTAAAGTTAAAAAAGAGAAATCATAATCAAGAAACCCAACAATGTTCTTACCTCAAGTCTTTGTACAATCTCTCTAATGTCCTCTCCACAGTTGTCGTGCGCAGAAAACATCACGCACTCTCCACGCTCATAGAAGATCTTGATGCTCATGATGCCTGAAGACCAGCCAATCACATCCCGACAGGAGCAGTTAAAAATCACATTCTTGGACTCCTCCTCGATCAGCACGATGAACTCGTTGGAAATCCCCAGCAGGCACTCCACGTCCGCCGACTGCCCGAAATCTCGGGCCACCACGCTCCAGGTGACGGCACCCACGCTGTGGAGATGGGCGTCCTTCCGCGGTTTCACGCGCTCCTTCTTCTTGGCTCCCAGCGTGATGAAGCTGAATTTCACCGCAGAGTCCACCGTCGTCGTGCTCACAAAGTTCTCCGCGAGGTCCTTGAGATACTCCTGCCGCGTGCGGGTCGCCATGGCACGAAACTTCTCGGATTTGTGCGCCGCATTTTCCCCGTTGATCACCTTAGCCAGCAGGAAGTCCCTGAAGACGGCTGACTTGGGAAAGGTCACGCCTTTAGGAATGGGAGGGCCGAACGGAGGCACATCTTTCGATCTGGATACTGCAACACTGCAAAGGTCACAAAGAGAGATTGGAGTGTCTGGTGTCACTAATGCAATTCACATTTCACCATATTGCTCAAGATGCACTTCACAGATCTAATAACATTTCAAAGAAATTGCAAAAATCTGTCATTTCCATCTTCCATGAAACACAAAGGAGACGTTTTGAAGAAATTTCACAATGAAAGCGGCAGTGAACATGGACATGCACCATTAAAGTACTCCATATGACTTGTGGGCCAAATTTCATTTTCTGAAGTCATACAACATACAAGATTTTTGTGATGAACCGACTGAAATATATTGTTATTTACTGAAAAAACAAGTGCATATTCACATTTTCAGACTTTTATGCTGCATGTTCAGTTACAAGAAGCAACAGCGTTTGCTGTCAAGGAGTGTTAATTCAATATTATTGTATACTATTATAGTATTTATTATTGTTATATTCAGTTATATTAGATTCCAATTTCATTTTAAGTTACATTTTGGTAATTTTGTCATTGTATTATTTTCTAACATTTCTATATATCTTTATTTTTTTTCAGTTGTATTTTTAGTTATTATAAAACTTCAACTTCAACTTATTTCAGTTAGTTGCCAAGGCAACATTTTTTTTTGCATTATTTCTAAATTTCTATTTTTTTTGTTTCATCTAATAATTATATTTAAGCTTTAGTAATTTTGTTGTGCTTTTGTCATTTTTATTAGTTTTATATATATATATATATATGCTAATATGTACTAAAAGAAATTCCAGTGAATTAAAAATATATAATAATAATAATACATTTTATGTTGCTAAAAATACTGCAAAATACATTTTCACAGCCTGTTAAAAACTGATAAATATTTTTAACAGGCTGTGAAAATGTATTTTGCAGTATTTTTAGCAACATAAAATGTATTATTATTATTATTATTATTATTATTATTTATAATTTATTTATTTTACTCTTATTTGGCACCTGGCAAAAGGATTGACAATATAATTTGTGCTAATTTTTAATTCCCTGGAATTTCTTTTAGTACATATTAGCATATTTGTACATATATAGCTGAAATCATATTATATATATATATATATATATATATATATATATATATATACATATATATATTTATATTTATATATATATATAACTAAAAGGTGTGGTAAAAAAAAAAGTTGGCCCCTGTTTGTAATACAAGTTTTGAAATGCTGGATGAATTTCCATTATGTTAGTCTGAAGAGGTTTAAAGAATTAAAAATAAAAATACAAAAAGAGTTAATTTAGAGTTAATTTTATAAATGCAAATGATCAACAGCAATGTGCCAAGCTTTTCATGGAAACATTTATATTTATCTTTGATCATGCCATTTCTAAATTTCTAAGTTTTTAAGGTTTTTCATCTAATATTTATATTTTATGTCAGCTTTATTTCAACTTCCATGAAATGATTTTTAATAGTTTTAGCTCTAGTTAACAATAACTTCGTTCCTCAAACAAATCTACAGTATGGCTTCAGAAGACTTATAACAGGAGTCATATCCACTGTTTTAATAGTACTTTAAGCTTCTTTATTTTTAAGTACCTTTTTAGGCTTTACAGCCACTGGTTTCTGAAGGTTCATTATATGAGAAAAAGCTCAAACCTTCTTTATAATCTCTCCATTTGTGTTCCATGGATGGAAGAAAGCGGTTTGGAAAGGCATGTGGACGAGTCAATAATGACAGAATTTGCCCTTTAATTGCAATAATGAAATGACTCAAACAGCCTTTAGCACTGCTTTTACACAGAAGATCACAAATTACAGACAAGCCAAGCATTTAGACACATGATTCCTTTAGATCCTCCAGCATTTAATGTAGGTTCTTAAGCTCCATTCAACGCAACAGACATCAATTAAATCACTTAATTTCTCTTAATAGCGATCATAATTTACGACGTAGGCATCACTCTCAGACAGATGTTTCATCACTTGCCTGTAGCAGACATTCTCAGTGCACGGATTGTGAACTTTAACGATGACGAACACATGCTGGAAATGGGACCGGATGTTTTTGGGTGTGAAGGGCAAGGCACCGGGCTCCTGAAACACGATGGTGACGATGTCATTTCCTATGTGCCTCTTTCTGAGCAACTGGTGAGAGAAGAGAACAAACAGAGGTGAACGGACAGTTCAAACACCATCATGAACAGGAAGTGAGGGTTTTGGAAAAGTGAAATTGTATTTCAAAGTGCCTTGAAAAAAAGATGACATATCAGTTCAGTTTATTTCGGCTAATATGTACTAGAAGAAACACATTTTAAATCATTTTTAGTAATTAGGGTTCAAAATTAACCCTTGCCAAATGCTGGATGGATTTCCATTGTGTTTGGCTCTTAAATCAAGCCAGTCTGAGGAGGTTTAAAGAATTTAGGAAGGAAATTCTTTTCACAGCAATAAGAAACATATTAAAATATTTTTTAAAAAATGCAAATAATCACCAGCAATGTGCCATCTGGTGTAATTTTGGTGCCATAAATGGCACAGAAGACGCCTGCAGATGCTGTGGAAGACTATTTAAAATCTCTTAAGCTCATCATGCATAAGTATCTGAATCTGGGAAATTTTTTTTTAGAACAGTCTGCCTTCATATCTCATAGATGTTGGATAAGAGCGTTTGTCGACAGAGTCAGGAACTCAATATATTCTATTAACCCTGAGCCGCTCTATAGGGATGTCATATTAACTGTGTGCCTGCCTTCCTGTGAGCGGCCAAGGGTTACAAACAGGATTATGGGTGAGACGGGGCGGATGAGAAGATGAGAGCCTGAACTGTGCCCAAGTCTTCTGGAAGCTTACGGCCAGGGATTTATTCGCTAATCCTGCGCAATCGAATAGAATTGAAGTTGGAGAAGAAAAAGACAGAAAATCCTCTAATCCTGCCAATCGACTGTCAGAGACGCAAGTGACAGTGACACGGCTGGAGTGGCTCTTCCAAAGTTTATGCATTAAATCTATTATGATATGGAAAACACATCAAATACTATATATTTAATGGCATTATATTTAAAATTTGACAATTGTAACTTTAAATCAAATCCAAAAGTGAAGTTATCTGCAGTCTGCAGGAGTGGCAAAATTACACTGAATTCCAGCTTTGTGACATATTATTTTTGTTTTCTTCCCTAAAAAAGAAGTAAATGAAAAAAAGAAGTATAAATGGTTAGAAATAATTAGATGTTTAAACCTGAGAGGAAAAAAATAAATCAATAAACATTGTTTAAAAATCCAAGATATGTTGGATTTAAACTATATTTAGAAGTACTACTTCAGCTTAACACTGGATGGATGGATGGATGGATGGATGATTGGATGGATGGGTGGATGGATGGATGGGTGGATGGATGGATGTATGGATGGATGGATGGATAGACGGGTGGATGGATGGATGATTGGATGGGTGGGTGGATGGGTGGGTGGATGGATGGGTGGATGGATGGATGGATGGACGGGTGGATGGATGGGTGGATGGATGGATGGATGGATGGATGTATGGATGGATGGATGGATGGACGGGTGGATGGATGGATGATTGGATGAATGATTGGATGGGTGGATGGATGGATGGATGGACGGGTGGATAGATGGATGATTGGATGGGTGGGTGGATGGGTGGATGTATGGATATATGGGTGGATGACTGGATGGGTGGATGGATGGATGGATGGATGGATGGATGATTGGATGGGTGGGTGGATGGGTGGATGGATGGATGATTGGATGGGTGGGTGGATGGGTGGATGTATGGATATATGGGTGGATGATTGGATGGGTGGATGGGTAGATGGGTGGATGGACGGGTGGATGGATGGACAGGTGGATGAATGGATGGATGTATGGGTGGATGATTGGATGGGTGGGTGGATGGGTGGATGTATGGATATATGGGTGGATGATTGGATGGGTGGATGGGTAGATGGGTGGATGGACGGGTGGATGGATGGACAGGTGGATGAATGGATGGATGTATGGGTGGATGATTGGATGGGTGGTTGGATGGATGGACGGGTGGATGGAAGGATGGATGGATGGATGGACGGGTGGATGATTGGATGGGTGGTTGGATGGATGGACGGGTGGATGGAAGGATGGATGGACGGGTGGATGGATGTATGGGTGGATGGATGGACGGGTGGATGGATATATGGGTGGATGACTGGATGATGGATGGATGGACGGGTGGATGGATGGATGGATGGATGGATGGATGGATGGATGGACGGGTGGATGGGAGGATGGATGGATGGACGGGTGGATGAATGGATGGATGGATGGATTTTTTTTTCAATTTCTAATGCAAAACTCCTTCATCCCTAAGTGTCAAGTTAAAAGTAGATCTCTTTCAGTTTGGTCTCAGGAGGACACAGACCTGCTGCCTGTTGTTGGGAGTGTAGGGCAGAAGTGTGGAGACGTGGAACATCAGCTCATAGTCCTTGTAGGTCGTGTAGAGCGAGTGAGTGCCGGTCGAATCCGCTGTAATGGAGGACAGTTGTCAACAACAAAAAAGCTATAATATATAAAATTTCATGTTCTCAAAAAAAAAAAAAAAAAAAAAAAAAAAAAAATATATATATATATATATATATATATATACACACTCACCGCCACTTTATTACACCTGTTTAACTGCTTGTTAATGCAAATATATAATACAATACATCTATACACACATACACTCACTCCTGGGCAGAAAAAATGGGCCAAGCACAAAAAGGCAAAAATAAAAATTTGTGAGAATTGCAATAATACTGTAGGTAAAGTGAGTTAGAACGGAATAGCTTTCCCAAACTTGCAGACAACTTTCTACAGGAAAAAGAGTCAGTGTTGTTTCACTCAATGTTAATGGCTTCAAATTGAAAATTACTCATCTCAGTTCGTTTGAGTTTAATGTGAGGCCAAATATTCCCTATATGGTTCAAAACTAGACTCTGACCAAGGCCAAAACATGAGCCTGATGGACTTGTTCTCAAGACACTTCTTGGTTGTCTTTGCAATTTGGACCAATAATTAGTGGTTAAGACAATTAAAGGGCTTAGTGTTTAGACATTTTGGGCTTGGCCCATTTTTTTCCCAGGAGTGTAAACAAGAGCACAATATGAACTGTGTTGTCTGTACGTGGTGTCAGCATTAGCACATACTCTTGTTGTCCAGCTGTGCTCGGTACTTGGTGAAGCCCTTCAGTCGGACTCTCTGACCGAGCAGATCCAGGAACTCGTCCAGCGCCGGCCCGGCGTTCTCATTATTGTACATCTCCTCTTCTGTGCTCTGACCCGCTTTGCAATACAGGACGCCCACTTTGTGCTGGAAACTCAGCTGCAACACGAGCAAACACACACATATTAGATTTCATTACTGATCGAATATCAATAAAACTCAATTTAGGTTGCACTTTATTTTGTGCAGTCAGATGAGGATCCCAACAAAGTTTCATACATTGCCTTGTTAAGTAACAGGAAGAGTCACAGAATACACTTCAAGGGATTGTTTATAGAAACTATGACTAAAACTTTACACCTCAAGCAAAACCAATTAGTCAGGTATGCATCAGTGCATGTAAAACAGATTAGGTCATTAATGAATTGGTCATCTTTGAACCATCAGGCAGCTGCACATTTATTTTCAGGGTGTGGATGAAACAAAGCCCGATGGGTCCATCATACACAAGTCCAAGCAGAGCTCAGTCTGTGGGATGAACATCAGTTCAAACAGGTTCAACGATGACTACAGGAGGAGACGCTTCAGATGTGCTGTTCATGAGGATTTAATAATCATTATGGAAATTGAGGGATTGGGATGTCTGTGGGATCACATCATGTTCTGACTGTGAAATTAAAGGTGAAATGTGTCGTTTACGTGCAGCTTGAAGTGTCAAAAACAACTGCACAATAATGATCACTTACAGATGAGTTTCTCAAACAACCATGGTCCTGTTTGTGCCAGCAAATCTCTGACATAATAGTATATTAAAAAAAAAATCACTTCCTCAATCTAATTATATTTTTTTACTACTTTTTTGAATGAGATTTTACTTTTATATTTGCAGTTTACATTTTTTGTGTTATTTTTGGTAATTTTGTGCTTTTGCCATTTTTTTTTAGATTTTTAAACAGCTTTAATTAATTTTTATTTTAGTTTAATACTTCAACAAACTACACTCTAAAAAAATGCTGGGTTAAAAACAACTCAAGCTGGGTTGAAAATGGACAAACCCGAATGGATTGTTTTAACACAGCGAATGAGTTGTTTTAACCCAGCAAATGGGTTGTTTTGACCCATCGAATGGATTGTTTTAACCCAGCGAATGGATTGTTTTAACCCAGCGAATGGATTGTTTTGACCCATCGAATGGATTGTTTTAACCCAGCGAATGGATTGTTTTAACCCAGCGAATGGATTGTTTTGACCCATCGAATGGATTGTTTTAACCCAGCGAATGGATTGTTTTAACCCAGCGAATGGATTGTTTTAACCCAGCGAATGGATTGTTTTAACCCAGCGAATGGATTGTTTTAACCCAGCAAATGGGTTGTTTTGACCCAGCAAATGGGTTGTTTTAACCCAGCAAATGGGTTGTTCTAACCCAGCAAATGGGTTGTTCTAACCCAGCAAATGGGTTGTTGAAAAGAACCCATCGATTGGGTTCTTTTAACCCAGCGAATGGATTGTTTTAACCCAGCAAATGGGTTGTTTTAACCCAGCGAATGGATTGTTTTAACCCAGCAAATGGGTTGTTTTGACCCAGCAAATGGGTTGTTTTAACCCAGCAAATGGGTTGTTTTGACCCATCGAATGGGTTCTTTTAACCCAGCGAATGGATTGTTTTAACCCAGCAAATGGGTTGTTTTAACCCAGCGAATGGGTTGTTTTGACCCAGCAAATGGGTTGTTTTAACCCAGCAAATGGGTTGTTTTGACCCATCGATTGGGTTCTTTTAACCCAGTGAATGGATTGTTTTAATCCAGCAAATGGGTTGTTTTAACCCAGCGAATGGGTTGTTTTAATCCAGCAAATGGGTTGTTTTAACCCAGCGAATGGGTTGTTTTAATCCAGCAAATGGGTTGTTTTAACCCAGCAAATGAGTTGTTTTGACCCATCGATTGGGTTGTTTTAAGGCAGCAATTGGGTTGTTTTAAGGCAGCGATTGGGTTCTTTTAACCCAGTGAAACAGTTGTTTTAACCCATCGATTGGGTTGTTTTAACCCAGTGAAACAGTTGTTTTAACCCAGTGAAACAGTTGTTTTAACCCAGAAAATGGGTTGTTTTAACCCAGCGAATGGGTTGTTTTAAGGCAGCGATTGGGTTCTTTTAACCCATCGATTGGGTTGTTTTAACCCAGTGAAACAGTTGTTTTAACCCATCGATTGGGTTGTTTTAACCCAGTGAAACAGTTGTTTTAACCCAGAAAATGGGTTCTTTTAACCCAGCGATTGGGTTGTTTTAACCCAGCGAATGGATTGTTTTAACCCAGCAAATGGGTTGTTTTAACCCAGCAAATGGGTTGTTTTAAACCAGCAAATGGGTTGTTTTAACCCATCGATTGGGTTGTTTTAACCCATCGATTGGGTTCTTTTAACCCAGCGATTGGGTTGTTTTAACCCAGCGAATGGATTGTTTTAACCCAGCAAATGGGTTGTTTTAACCCAGGGAATGGGTTGTTTTAACCCATCGATTGGGTTGTTTTAACCCAGCGAATGGATTGTTTTAACCCAGTGAAACAGTTCTTTTAACCCAGCAAATGGGTTGTTTTAACCCAGTGATTGGGTTGTTTTAACCCAGCGAATGGATTGTTTTAACCCAGCGATTGGGTTGTTTTAACCCAGCGATTGGGTTGTTTTAACCCAGCGAATGGATTGTTTTAACCCAGCGAATGGGTTGTTTTAACCCAGCGAATGGGTTGTTTTAACCCAGGGAATGGGTTGTTTTAACCCAGCGATTGGGTTGTTTTAACCCAGCGAATGGATTGTTTTAACCCAGTGAAACAGTTCTTTTAACCCAGCAAATGGGTTGTTTTAACCCAGTGAATGGATTGTTTTAACCCAGTGAATGGATTGTTTTAACCCAGTGAATGGATTGTTTTAACCCAGCAAATGGGTTGTTTTAACCCAGTGAATGGGTTGTTTTAAGCCAGCGATTGGGTTCTTTTAACCCAGCGAAAGAGTTGTTTTAACCCAGCGATTGGGTTCTTTTAACCCAGTGAAATAGTTGTTTTAACCCATCGATTGGGTTCTTTTAAGGCAGCGATTGGGTTCTTTTAACCCAGCGAAAGAGTTGTTTTAACCCAGCGATTGGGTTCTTTTAACCCAGTGAAATAGTTGTTTTAACCCATCGATTGGGTTCTTTTAAGGCAGCGATTGGGTTGTTTTAACCCAGCGAATGGATTGTTTTAACCCAGCAAATGGGTTGTTTTAACCCAGGGAATGGGTTGTTTTAACCCATCGATTGGGTTGTTTTAACCCAGCGAATGGATTGTTTTAACCCAGTGAAACAGTTCTTTTAACCCAGCAAATGGGTTGTTTTAACCCAGCGATTGCGTTGTTTTAACCCAGCGAATGGATTGTTTTAACCCAGCGATTGGGTTGTTTTAACCCAGCG
This sequence comes from Ancherythroculter nigrocauda, assembly GCA_036281575.1. Lineage (NCBI taxonomy): Eukaryota > Metazoa > Chordata > Actinopteri > Cypriniformes > Xenocyprididae > Ancherythroculter > Ancherythroculter nigrocauda. Next base: position 2,577,557 of record VTFQ01000016.1, on the reverse strand, counting down.
AATGGATTGTTTTAACCCAGCGAATGGGTTGTTTTAACCCAGCAAATGGGTTGTTTTAACCCAGGGAATGGGTTGTTTTAACCCAGCGATTGGGTTGTTTTAACCCAGCGAATGGATTGTTTTAACCCAGTGAAACAGTTCTTTTAACCCAGCAAATGGGTTGTTTTAACCCAGTGAATGGATTGTTTTAACCCAGCAAATGGGTTGTTTTAACCCAGTGAATGGGTTGTTTTAAGCCAGCGATTGGGTTCTTTTAACCCAGCGAAAGAGTTGTTTTAACCCAGCGATTGGGTTCTTTTAACCCAGTGAAATAGTTGTTTTAACCCATCGATTGGGTTCTTTTAAGGCAGCGATTGGGTTCTTTTAACCCAGCGAAAGAGTTGTTTTAACCCAGCGATTGGGTTGTTTTAACCCAGTGAAACAGTTGTTTTAACCCAGTGAATGTGTTCTTTTAACCCAGCAGTTGGGTTAAATGTTTGCACAACCTGCTAGGAAGTGCACAACCCAACTATTGTTTAAAAATTACAATATGGCTGGATTAAAATGAACTCTAAATTTCCAACATACTTTGGGTTAATTTTAAGCAAGCAATACAGCAATTTTTAAACAATAGTTGAGTTAAATAAAACTACCCAGCAGGTTGTGCAAACATTTAACCCAACTGCTGTGTTAAAACAACCAATTTTTGCCCAAAATCCACATAAAACCATCAAAACAGTGTGTTAGCAAACCACCTGTGTTCTTCAATTACTGAATCCAGTCTATCTGGATTCAAACACTAAATCTTTTCCCTCATTTCATTTGATCAGAAGTGAGCTGTGACAGAAATCTCTTTGAAAAACACAGCAACAAAAATCAGTCACAATCTGACACTAAGACGTAGTGAAATGCCATCAGAAACTCTGACCCTCGCAGCGAAGCGCTCCTTACGCAACCGTAACCCAGTTCAGATGCGCTGAACGGGGCTGATGAGGCAGGAAAAAACGGCCTCTCTGCATGATGGAGCTGATATTTCAGCGCTCAGGAATCAGATTCGACTCTCTTACATGGGTCAAGTATACCCAGCTTGGAAACCATGCTGTTGTCATGGCGACCTTGCTCTCTGAAACCTTCAGCCGACTGTTTTGGATTAGGAACAGCCAGTGACTTCCACGGCATCTACTCGAGCAGCACTAATGCAGTCCAGAGGAGATGCCCTACTTGGCTTTAGAAAGGACACACATACACACTGGGATAAGTGCAGTAAACTTGAGTTATAAAAGAGGTATCATCCAAACTGCTGACACATTCTGAATGGGTAGGTATAGGGCCAACAGGCAGATTTTAGACCAGGCAAATGGTGAGAAAAACACAGAGAAGTCATATGAGCCAACAGTGATGTCATGCACTTGCTTCCTCCCATCAGTTTCTATTTCAACTGCATCAAAAAGTTCTGTTACAAACCCTAGTAAGATATCTCATAATAATACAGTAAGACTTTACTTAAAACCTTCATATTTATAATGCACTATAGAAGTATTTTTATTGCATTAATTATACCTGGTAATGCACCTTTTTGAACACACCTTTAGAAAGTAATAATGCATTAAAGGATTAGTTCACTTCAAAATTAGAATTTCCTAATAATTTACTCATGCATGATGACAGAGAATCAAGGGAAATGTGCAACAAATTTTAAAATGTTGCTCTTTACTGAAAACATTTGATTCAGTACTGCTTAAGATCTTTAAGATATTCAATTTTGTTTTTGCATGTTTCTACTTATTAGAGTAGTTGTTTGCTTAATAATATACTAACACCAGTTTCTACTGCAATGAACTAGATATTTGTGAACTGGAATTGGTATACAGTTGTTACACTTAAAGTCCCCTGTAGTCAATAATTTTATCCCTTAAAACTCATCTTTGATCAGCAAAATTATATATTTAAACATTTTTTCCTGTGAAAAAAATGTCTTCATGCCTTAAAATAGCTTGAATGTAACTCTACACCCTTGCTTCATTTAATATATGCGGATCCATGAATATGCAAATTAGCCCCGCCTACACTCGCTCACGCCAGCTCAGAGATCCACTCGGTCAACTTCCTGAGATAAACGCTGCACAACGCTATCGCTCTTTACAACATCAGACACATAACGGTAATTAATATTTACTCTTTTAACCCTTCAAAGCAAACAAACCAGGTAGAGGCAGCTCACTAGGGTTTGAAACTCTGCACAAGAAAGCATTCAATCTCTCATATCCAAGCCTGAAATCTTTGGCACAGATATTTTCCATTCTATCCTGATATATTAATCAAACAAACAGCAGAGTATAACGGTTATGAAACACATTCTTCTGTCCGTTCATAACAAAGAGGTCAACATGACACAGATAAGCCTCTGAATGACATGAAACGCCACAAGAAAGAAGAAACACAGGCCAGTGATGGAGGGATAGAGAGAAAGAAAGAGTCAGTTATTCCAGGTTTCCCTTTGAGCCGAATGTGCTTTACATAACGCCATCCTGACCGCTGTGACATCACTGCGCGCTCTTCTGCACCCATCAGCCCCCGGGGCAGTAATGACTTCTCATGACTCTAAGACTAAGCACCAGAAACGGCTAGTGTCGTCATACAGCGCTTCATGACTCGTACAGCGCTGACCGCTAAACTGCGTAAAACGACACAAATGATCTGATATGAGCACAACGGAGACCGCACGCTTTATCACCATCACTGCTTCCAGAAGTGTTTTCCCATTATTTTCTCTAAAGGGATTTTTTAAAAAAATTCAATTATCTGAGACAATATTACAATTTCTGAGATGAATTTGATCATTCAAAGTTGAAACAATCAAACTTGAAAACATTTTTAGAAAATAAGAAAAAAACAAAATGGAGCATAATTACAGAAAAATTTATTATATATATGTGTGTCTAACACACTTCTAATATCAATTTTTAAAAATATTTTAACTATATTTAAAATACATTAATTAATAATCATGTAAATTATTTTAAATATTATAAATACTAAATACTATATATTATAAAAGTGTAATATTGAAAAAAAATATAAAAAACAACAATTACACATAAAATAATAAAATATATAAAAATATTAATATATTTAAAATACAATAATTAATAATCATGTAAATTATTTTAAATATTATAAATACTAAATACTGTATATTATAAAAGTGTAATATTGAATAAAAATATAAAAAACAATTACACACAAAATAATAAAATATATAAAAATATTAATATTTTTAAATTACATTAATTAATAATCATGTAAATTATTTTAAATATTATAAATACTAAATACTGTATATTATAAAAGTGTAATATTGAATAAAAATATAAAAAACAATTACACATAAAATAATAAAATATATAAAAATATTAATATATTTAAAATACATTAATTAATAATCATGTAAATTATTTTAAATATAAATACTAAATACTGTATATTATAAAAGTGTAATATTGAATAAAAAATATAAAAAACAATTACACACAAAATAATAAAATATATAAAAATATTAATATTTAAAATACATTAATTAATAATCATGTAAATTATTTTAAATATTATATATACTAAATATTGTACATCATAAAAGTGTAATATTGAATAAAAAAACAATTACAAATAAAATAATGTAAATAATATATATACATTTTAATATATTATATATATATATATATATATATATATATATATATATATATATATATATATTTGTATTCAGATATAGATTGATTAAATATACACTTAATATAAATCATAACACATCATTTATATTTAATAGTTTTTTTTCCTCAATATAAAATGTATAAATAAAATGAATGTATATATAAAATATGTAAAATAAATGTATATATAAATAAAATTAACCAATATATAATTAATATAATATAATATAATATAATAATACTGTACTAACATACTGTATTATAATTTATTTATTTTTTTCCCAATATAAAACATTTAATAATATAATATAATATAATATAATATAATATAATATAATATAATATAATATAATATAATATAATATAATATAATATAATATATCTTAAGCTTAACTTCAGAGCTCATGGTAGGTATTGTCTTAAAATGTTGCTAAAGATCAACATTCAACTAGTAAAGATTGACTAGTGGTCAACCAAATTATATTTACCTTTTGAGGTAACTGACTTTAAAAAGTTATGAGCAGTCTTGAAGAAAAAAATGAGATAACTAACTTTTAAGACTAGTCTAAGCAGTTCATTCAACTGGCTGATCCTGACTGTTGTGCTCTAAGCACTGATTCTGTCCTCCTGTGAGACGACTTACACAAAAGCAAGAGAAGAAAAGCACAGGAATAGGAATGACAAAGTTCACTTCTCATTATCAGTCACCATCAAGTGAGCAGTGAACCTTTCCCGCAGCAGCCCAAGGTAACGTGATACGGTTCCTGCTCTTTTGTACGCGCCCCTGAGGGCCGTGTGGGCGGCAGACTGGAGGTCATTAGCACATTATGGGACATAGGTGTTGTTTTTCACACCTACTTCCCCTGAGGCGAAGACCACCATTCATCTCCAAACCAGATGATCTTCGGCAGCCAGTTAAATGTTTTTAAAATTATGTATTACGCTCTTTTTCAAAGTCTTGATTTTGTTTTTGGGGTCAAAAACACATTATTTTTCCCCATATGAAAAGCATAACAGGTGCTCTTTAAAGGTGAAGTGTGTAATTTTTGTGGCACTAACAGTAGCAAACGAAATAGGAAAATTTGAGTGGTGCGTGCCAAACCAAAACCTGATGCCTAAATTATAAACATAGTACGCATGAACGGCCGTACAAATAACACACTCCAAGTCCGAGGCCAACATTACGCTGTTCCAACTGGTAGCAATTCAGCACACGTTATCCAGATTTCCCTGCTCGAGCTGAGATAACTCCCAAAATCCTTATGAGAGGTCATGTGCCAAACAGTATTAAACAGTTGTTAAGTGCTTCACAGAGTTTTCTTGTTCGACTAACTAAGAGGGAAACCTGCACAGGGCCTACCCTAAAACACAACTCTTCTGGGACAAACCCTTATATGCTCCTGCAGAGAAACACGAAACTATAATCAATAAAGTGCCATTTCATCCAGCAATGCAATGTTTTCTTTTCTTCCATTTTTGTCACTTATGTAAGACAAAACACTCTGGGGATTATCTGACAGCTTCAAGCAACAAGATTCATGGCACATGTGTCAATGGGAATCCACAGTTTGACATTCATAAGACAGGGAGCTAGAAAGATATAACGGGCCCTATCATACCCTATCATGGTGCGACGCAAGTGTTTTTGCTAGTTTCAGCCTGACACAGTTATTTTCACATCCAGTTGTTTAAATAGCAAATGCACTTGCAAGTCTGCATTTATTTGATGAGAATACTGTGAAATATTACAGTTTTTGTTCACTTGTTGAACAAAAATTGCTTTTGTTTCTTTTTTGTAAGTCACTTTGGATAAAAGCATCTGCTAAATGTGTATATTACAGTTTAAAATGTGAATATATAGTAAAGTGCAATTTATTCCTGTGATCAAAGCTGAATTTTCAGCATCATTACTCCAGTCTTCAGTCTATATTTACACACAGTAAAATCTCCAGAGTTAAATCAACGCTGCTCAGAGTGCATATGGTCCCTTTCTATATAGTGTTAAAGTAACACTGAAGCAGAGTTAAAGTTAATGAGATAAATAAGTTATGATTGAGCATTAGTGATGAACACCTGCTGTTAACAAGCAGAATCACTGAAGAGAAACACAAGAACTACAACTGACTTCAGCCACAGCCTGCACAAACAGCACATTATCTCATTAACTTTAACTTTGCTTCAGTGTTATTTTAACTCTATGTAAAGAGGGACCATATGTACTTTAAGCAGAGATGATTTAACCCTTGAGGATTTTGCTGTGTAACACTCGAGAGATCTTCAATAAACACTATTTAAAGACCATAATGAAACATTATTGAGAGAGTGGGAATGAAACGTCTTGAAACGTCTATGAAACAGAATGTAATTTTGGCTATATTAGTCCGTCCTGATTTCACATTTCCTCTTAAAGTTGGGAAATCAATGGGCGACTGGAGCTGTTATTGATCGACCTGCATGATATTGGCTAATTTTCTCCCTCAGAACTAAGACAGCCATCTGAAACCGTGTTGACAGATGCTCCATGGGAAAAACAGCTCTATATATATTGTTTTTGAGACCAAATGCATGTTGATTTTGAGTCATATAACCATGCATTATTTGCATTAACACTTTCAGAACTGCTGTGTTACAGATATAATTCAGATTTGTGAGAAACGGTTACTTTTCTTATGCACATTCTCAAGGTATCTTTACACAGCCAAGTTAAGGCTGCTCTGATGTTAGATGTTACAAGTTTTCTTGCACAACAACTGTAGAAATGACAGTATTTTGGAAGAAATTATGGTTGGCATGTAAAAATCAGTAAAAATCAACAATAGGATAAGCAAAAAAAAATCAAACGTAAAAATTTTAAAGAACCACTACTTTGAGCATTAGAACAATGAATGTTGCTTATTGGTGTAAAACATCAGCAAAAGCAATATAACAAAAGACACTATGCATTAGGGCTGCACGATTAAACTCAATAAAATTGTCATATTATGATGCTAAAATCACAAAGGCTGCAATTTAATTAAATAAATATATGTTCCATACCTGCGGTTTTCCGTCTAAATACAGGTTTGATGGTTTAATGTTTGAAGAAATTAAGACGGCTATTAATATAATTTCACAGTAATGTAAAAAGTTTTTTTTTTACTTTTTTTGTTAAATACTCTGTTTCTTACATTGAAATATTACTATATATATATATATATATATATATATATATTTTTTTTTTTTTAATTTAGTAATTTTCATATATTTTATTTATTAATAATAATAAAAATAAATAAATATAGCTGCAAGCAGCAAATTAAGGGGCCAAGCTCAAAGCAGGCACAATAAATGTCACACTGACTGCAACAATAAGCAATTAAAGACGGATTAAGATGATTTTAGGCATAATGACTGAAATACTATAAACACAGTCACTAGTAAAGATTGAATGGTTTATTACTTTTGACCAATAGGTGTGACCAAATTGATGTGGTGTGGTCAGGGTGAGGTGACAATGACACATGCAAAGTTTGGTGTCAATATGCCAATATTTTAATATTTTGGCATCATGCCTTAACTGTGTTGACGTGAAAAGATTTCGTCTATTGACACAAAATCCATAAGATGATACGATTCGATTTTGGTGAAAATCAGATGAACAGTCTAGGAAGAGTTCGAAAAATCAAAGTGGCAGACAGGAAGTTTTGCCAAATATGGCAAAACTGGTATCTATGTTCTCGGCATGACGCAAGGAAACTATTAAGACAAGTTTCATTACAATAGGTTAATATAGTCCAAAGCTATTAGCATTTTTGTAAATGTACATTATAACTTTTGACCACAAGGTGGCACTGCCATTTCATAATAAAATGCTAATGTGTTCATAATATACAGCATTTTATGTTGTTTTTACCAAATTTACCATTTTTCATATCTCCGGACCAGTAGGTGGCACTGTGCCGAAACGCAGCAAGTAACCTCAGGTCATTTTTGTGATGACATGTACCAAGTTTGGTCAGAATACGATAAATCGTTGAGGAGATACAGCTTTACAACTACTGTCGCAAGTGCTTCGTAAAATTTGTTCGCGCGTTTTTCGAAAACTGGGAATTGGGAGATGACGCTCTGATTGGTTTATTGACAAATTGACTTGAATTCCATAACTTTTTGTCAGCATTGCCTGAAGATGATCTGGTTCAATTTTCGTTAAAATCGGCCCAGGAGGAGTTCGAAAAAGATTCAAAATGGCGGGAAAAATTTTCATGACAGTCATAGTGTGCAGACTGTCCTCTATCTGTGTGCCATATTTCACAACTTTCTCGCAATTAAAATTTAGTAGATTTTTTCCCCCAAATTGTGCAGCCCTACTATGCATATCATTTACTTAACTACAACTTCAAACCGCAGCTCATCCAATCAGATTCCAGCATTCTAGACTAGTACACACCCCCTGTTCGTCCAGTTTGAGGAGCTGCTCGGGGACTTTGGGTGAGTTGAGGGCCAGTCGGAGGCACTGGATGTTCAGCTCAGGCACCACGTACTCCAGCACTTCCTTCAGAGGGAGACCGCGGGCCGTCCCGTGCCTCGCCGTGGAAGGAACAGCGTCCTCCAGGATCGCCCCACGCAAGGTAGTTAACTGATGAGGGCAAGAAGAGCTGTTAGTGTGCTTGAATTACAAAGAGATTCATTAAACATTGCATGCATTTGTGACATTTTCCTGCCTCAAACTATCAAAATCTTTATTATCCGATGACAAGACAGTAGGTTTTTACTATTCTGGGTCAACATATCAGCCAAGTATGTAATCTCAAGTACCTAATCCTGTCAGTTTATGAGAAAATAAAACTTTTAATATAGATCCATTGGGATATCAAGTTATTGGGATATCAAGTTATTGGCATGAGATTCGAGAGCGTGCTCTTGTCTAAAAGAAAGAAATTGAGTCTTGACCCTTTTATCTGCACTCATAAAGTAAAAGTCTTTTATGCTGAATTCTCGAGCATCTCTTTAAAAGGTCATTCTGAGATTTTGATTCATGTGAGTATCTCTGGCATGTAGGAAATGACAAAAGGCTTCATAATTCAGTTTAATTGTGAACAAGAGCCATTAGAAGCTGAAGATCAAAGCCCAAGGTTTAGTGCAGCGATGCATTTGATAAGAGAAAATAATCTGCATTTCGGCGTTTGTTGATTTACTGTCCTCCAAAATTATGATAATGATAATAACCTCAGAAAAAAAAAGAGAATTATATTTTGCATAAAGAAATATAAAGTTTATTTTAAGATCATCCATCCCAAATGAATAAATAAACAAACAAACGAACAAATAATTTAGAAAATGAAGTTCATTTTAGGAACATTAAGATTTTTGTGACATTTTCATGACGATTAAGATAATTTTACAAACAAACAAATAAACAATTCACATTTATTTTCATAATTTGGACAGAGACATTCTGTTCATAAATAAAATTATTATTAATTGATCTTGTGGGGATTCTTATAAATGTTGCCAATTAAGGCATTTTCAAGCTTTTAAGTTTGAAAGGGGAAGGGTTTTATCTCCTAATATTAATTAAATGCATAATTTCAGCAGGTAAAACTTTAATTAATTATTTAAATGTTTATGTATGATTCCAGTGCGACACCTCTAGTCCATTTAAACTACACTCTAAAAAATGCTGGGTTAAAAACAACCCAAGTTGGGTTAAAAATGGACAAACCTGGCAATTGGGTTAAATGTTTGACCCAACCTGCTGGGTAGTTTTATTTAACTCAACTATTGTTTAAAAATTACTGTATTGCTTGTTGAAAATGAACCCAAAATATGTTGGAAATTATCATTTAATAATATGTTTAATAAATGAACATTTCTTAATAAGTTTAATGAATTATAATTAAACAATAAACATTTATTACATTACTTATTAATAAATGTTCACCTTTTAATTATTATTGTTGCCTCTAGTAATTACGTGTCTGATTTTTAATTTCCAACCTATATTTAAGCCTAACCTATATATATATTTAATTTTTAAACAATAGTTGGGTTAAATAAAACTGCCCAGCACATTGGGCAAACATTTAACCCAACCGCTGGTTAAAATAACCCAATCACCGTATTTGTCCATTTTCAACCCAACTTCGATTGTTTTTAAACCAGCACTTTTTTAAATTAGGGCTATCAGTGATGATATGCTCATTATTTAGTCTAATTAAATCACAATTATCAATATTTATTTATATCAGTATTTGCTGAGAAATTCATGTCCATTAGGTCAAGCACTCACGTACCTGACTCGTCCTGAAGGTGATCCGATAGTTATACTGTGACGCCTCTTTGTCTTTCCCATCATCCAGCTTTTCTCTCCGTACGCTGATGGCCACCGGACCCAAGTTCTCATCCACCCCAAAGTAGTTCTGGTGCTCTGGGGGTTAACGACAGGAAGGAGAGGAATATATGAGGTCAGGGTCAAGAAGGAGAGATAACACTATCCAAGAACACCCTACAAAGTGAGTGGGAGACCCTGAGCAGACCGGACAGGAAGAGCCGACAGGAAGTTGGCTGTTCAAACTCTTCACAGCCTCTCTGGTGCTGGTCATGCTGAGGAGATACACAGATGGGAGACTCCACTGATAACAGTGAGAACTTATTTTAGGATTTTTGCATTGTGACACTATTAAAAAATATATGAAGTAAGCTTATTTTAGGATCATTATAATCATATTAAGATCATATTTTCATGACTATTAAGATCATCTGCCTCAAATAAATAAATAAAGTCTTATTTTGGATGGATGGATGGATGGATGGATGGATGGATGGAACGAACGGTGGATTGAGTGAACAAACAATTGATGGAACGAACAATGGATGAAGGAATGAACAATGGATGGATGAAATGAACAAACAAACGATGGATGGATAGAACAAATTAACAATGGATGATGGATGGATGGAATAAATGAACTAACGAACAAAAGATGGATGGAATGAATGATGGATGAAAGAATGAAAGAATGGATGAAACGAACAAACGAACGATGGATGGATTGAACAAATGAACAATGGATGAATGGAATGAAAGAATGGATGAAACGAACAAACGAACGATGGATGGATGTAATGGACAATGGATGGATAGAATGAACTAATGATGGATGGAGCGAACAACAATCAATTGATGGAAAAAACAAATCAACTATGGATGAACGAACAATGGATGATGGAATGAACGATAGATGGATGAAACGAACAAACAAACGATGGATGGATTGAACAAATGAACAATGGATGAATGGAATGAAAGTATGGATGAAATGAACAAATGAACGATGGATGGATGAACGGACAATGGATGGATAAAATAAATGAACTATGGATGAACGAACAATGGATGATGGAATGAACGATGAATGGATGAAACGAACTAACAAATGATGATGGAACAAATGAACAATGGATGAACGGAATGAATGAATGAATGAATGAATGTATGAATGAATGGATGAAACAAACAAACAAACTAACAATGGATGGATGGAATGAACAATGGATGGATAGAATGAATTAATGATGGATGGAGCCAACAAATTATGGATGGAATGAACGAATGATCAATAGATGATAGAACAAATGAACAATGGATGGAATGAACAATGAATGGATGGAATGAACTATGGATGAATGAACAATTGATGGAACGAACAATGGATGATGGGATGAACGATAGATGGATGAAACGAACAGACAAACGATGGATGGATTGAACAAATGAACAATGGATGAATGGAATGAAAGAATGGATGAAACGAACAAATGAACGATGGATGGATGGAACGGACAATGGATGGATAGAATGAACTAATGATGGATGGAGCGAACAACGATCAATGGATGGATAAAACAAATTAACTATGGATGAACGAACTATGGATGAACGAACAATGGATGATGGAATGAACGATGGATGGATGAAATGAACTAACAAACGATGGATGGATTAAACAAATCAACAATGCATGAACGGAATGAAAGACTGGATGAAACGAACAAACGAACGATGGATGGATGAAACAAACGAACGAACAATGGATGGATAGAATGAATTAATAATGGATGGAGTGAACAAATTATGGATGGAACGGACGAACGATCAATGGATGGATGGAATGAACAATGGATGGATAGAATAAATTAATGATGAATGGAGCCAACAAATTATGGATGGATTGAACAAATGAACAATGGATGGAACAAACAATGAATGGATGGAATGAACTATGAATGAACGAACAATTGATGGAACGAACAATGGATGATGGAATGAATGATGGATGGATGAAACAAACAAACGAACAATGGATGGATAGAATGAATTATTATATATATATATATATATATATATATATATAAAATAACAATGGCAAATGTGGATTATTTTAATTTGGTGTTATAATGGAGAAAAGTTAAAATGTCCATGTTATCTGTCATGTCTAATGATGTAGTCTGATCCAGGACACATCTCCATAGATTCCCACATAGTCTGAGAGACACATTAGTGTCATATATGATCCATAATCTCTGATTTCACTGCACCATAGGGGTCCGTCAGAGATTAACAACAGAAATAAAACCCGCCACAGACGAGGCTTAACCTCTTTCTTTTTGATATCCTTTTCAGTAAGCCCCTTTGTAGACAAACATGCATTTGGACATCATGTCAAAAACCTGAGGCCAAAATTATGCAATATAATGGACAATGTGCACTAAAGCATGCCATAGGGAGAAAAACATTAGGATAATGTGTATTGATGCAAAACACAAAACAAAAAAAATATAGGACAACAAAGAAATTGGCAACAGCTCAAGTAGCGTGTGGGATCCTGCTAATGACACAACAAGAAAAGCAAATACAACCTTATACAAAGTTACGATAGCAGGAGCAACCTGCATGATGGGAGAGATCTGAAAACTCCTACTCAAACAGCCCTTAATCCAACTCAAATCCAGCAGTGAACAACAACAAACACCCTCAGCAGTGACACTTCATCTCATCCTCTCGAACGGACTCATGAGGTTAAAGCCTAAAGCTGCAGTGAAGAGTAAAACAACATGACCACTGTCGACTGCCCAAATCTTCTCTAAAATCCACTTTACTAGACTCCTGCAGGAAAATCCAGTTAAAACCAGCTTTTGATGAATGATCATCTGGTTTTGACATGGAAGACCATCTTGGTCTGGATTTGCACAAAAGATGAACATGACGGCACATGCTAGTCGATGAGTTGAATCAACTCCACAGCAACTACATCAATTTATCCACTAACCATTCAGAAACGTCTAAAAGTTGTAACTTCTTCCTGAGTCTCTCCATCAGTGTCGACTCCGGTTTGAACAATGTAAGGCTGAAAACTTTCGTCATTTTGGCTGCGTGAGATTCTCCAGCTTTGTTGTTGTTGAGCTGTTAAAGCTCCGCCCTCTTCTGGAAAGGGGGCGGGAGCAGCAGCTCATTTGCATTTAAAGGGACACACACAAAAAACGGCGTGTTTTTGCTCACACCCAAATAGGAGCAAATTTGACAAGCTGTAATAAATGATCTGTGGGGGATTTTGAGCTGAAACTTCACAAACACATTCTGGAGACACCAGAGACTTATATTACATCTTGAAAAAGGGGAATTATAGGTCCCCTTTAAACTGTCTGACCTAATAAAAAAGACATCAGCTTGCCCATCACCAACAGGAGGAATCGAGCTGAGCATGTTGCCATGATGATTAACAAGATGAAGTATTAATAACATTCATGCATTAATGCAACCGTAGTGTAGACCTTCAGTGGGCATGTCACATCTTGCATCATCCCTGATCATGCAGCATCTTGGTCACGAAGAGGGAGCAAATGGGGAGAGGAAGTTAATGGAATAAATGCTACTCCCTGGGTGATAAAAGCATCACGGAAAGTAAAGGTGTGAAAGCGGATAGTGGCTCATGGGAGAGACATGTTGACAGGTCTGTCCTTTACAGGTCCCTGAAGAGACGCTGACGGGGTGATGATCAGCTATGAAAGGTTAAATGGACTCTGACTGTTAGTCTGAAGTCAGGAAAGTCAGACTGTCAAAATAAAATCAGGATCACATGATGCTTTGAATTTAAAGTTATGCACGATTCTATTTATGCATTCTATTTAATTCAATGCATTAAGGTTATGTATTCAATTTAATTTCAAGTTATGCATTCAAGTTATGAATAATCTAGTTATCACTAGTCTGACATGTTCACCAACAGCCGATTAATGACCGTTGTGATCAAATTTTTCCATCGACGAAATTCTGGCAGTGTCAAAAGATTTGGAAATTTAAAACCGAAATTTTGGTTAAAAATTGACTTTTTTGGTGACAAATTTTGTCCATCTTATAAAAAATGTCAAAAGCAGTGTTAATTGATTATAAAAACCACATAATCTCATTGTTAACACTTAATAAAACTTCAAAATTAATTATATCTCCATTGTTTTATTTGTCAATGACCCAATTACATTTAATTCAAAGTCATGCATTCAAGTTATGCATTAAATTTAATTCAATTTAAAGTTATCCATTTAATTTAATTCAATGTATTTCGACATATCCCAAACTCTCCTTTTTTGACAAATCTGTCATCATTATTTGCTGGATTATTGACTTTATCTTCATTGTATAATCATCACTGAATTACTGAGTTAACTATTAGCAAGATATTAGAAAATCTGCATTACTTGCAACATAGTTTAAAAAGAATAACTAAATAAATATATTTGGCTATTAGTTAAGAATTAAGCACATACAGCCAAAAAGTTGTTTGAATATGGTCCATTTTGATTTCATTTTGAGTTTAAACTCCCTCCCTCTTTAAACGGCACTTAAAATAAATAGTTAAATGCACAAGACTAATCAGTGTCTTAAATATAACCCTGCACAAATGGAGGCACAGAGGAAATTGAGCTCTTCTGCTTGATAGGTCTTTGGCGACACGGCAAGGCGGATGATTATCTATTTCCCAATAGAACGAGCTTGCTAACATGATTTATTGTCATTTGAGCTGAGCTGTAATTTACTCATTCGCTATGGCTGGAAAGCCCGTGAACATGCAGGACACAATCACAGCTTTCACCCACAGGCTGCGGCTCATTATTCAGCGTAGTCAAAGGAAAGAAACGAATTTCTCCATGGCAAGAGGTGGAGCAGCTGTTTTCCAGAGCTTAGGAATGGGTAACACAATCCTGTCCGGACTATGCAGATGTGCAGACATGCAAAAAAAGCAGTCTGACAGCCACTGACACCTTCTCAGTCATACACGAATGACATTGTGCTGTATAAGTCGAAGTATCATTTGCTTGTTCCATTCCCAGACACGGAGAGGTGTTTTAATGAAGAGCGGTGGGACTGCGGTGTGAGGAGAGGGTCCCGTCACACCGCTCTCGGCATCACGGCTCCTCAGAGGGGAACAGCTGCACCTCACCCTGTCTATTCTCACATGACAAATCACAGGCCAAAGACAGGAGAACATTCTCACACCTCAAACCTTGGCACAAGTGTTTCTCCTTTCAAAATGTGTAATAAACACCAGGCCTAACAAAACCTGCTATTGTCTCAGCCCCTAAATCACAAGAACAGCATCCAAAGGAGAAAATATTACAAAATATAAGATCTTTTATGATTTACACTGCACAAAAAAAAGACATTTTAAGTTTGTATTTTGTACTCATTTTCGAGTTAAAGGTAAAGTTCCCCCAAAGAAACAGAAATGATTTAGATTTAAAGGGTTAGTTCACCCAAAATTGAAAAATCTGTCATTATTTACTTACCCTTCATGTCGTTCCAAACACGTAAGACCTTCGTTCATCTTCGAAACTCAAATTAACACATTTTTGATGAAATCCGAGAGGTTTCTGAAGCACCCATAGTCATTGCACCTTTTAAGGGCCATAAAGGTAGTAAAGACAAAGGTGCAATGACATTGGTGCTTCAGAAACCTCTCGGATTTAATCAAAAATGTCTTAATTTGCATTCCAAAGTTTGCATTGTGGGTTTGGAATGAGTACTTAATGACAGAAATGTCATGTTTGGGTGAACTAACCCTTTAACAACAAGAATCAACCCCATGCAAAACAATAAGGCTTACCTCTCCCATAGAAATATTTGTGGAAATAATACGCTCCCAGGTCGATGTGCTCAATGATGTACCGCTTGACCTTTTCACGGTGGATTGCCTGGCTTTCCCGTGGCACCTCCAGGACAGACACACCAGCATTGGTACAGTGGGAGCTCAAGGACGACTCAAAAGAGCAGTTTTCACCTCCAGCACTGTAGGTGGTGTTGGTGGCCCTGGAGAGAGAGATCCTCCTCTCCCCCTCTCCACCAATCTCATTGCGAAAATGCGGGCAATTGAGCACCAATCCATTGCTCTTCCCATCCCCCTCATCTGCATCCAGGTTCTCCTTGGGATTGAGGTCTTCCCGACTTCCCAGCGGTGACTCGAACATGGATGGAGGTCCAGTAGTATTCCCACCCACTTGTCCACCTCCTGGGACTTGGTACTGCGAGGCAGCTGAAGCTCCGGTGGTGGTGTTTTTCCTCTGGCTGAGGCTGATTCGGTTGGCCACCGCTTCACTGATGTTGAAGAGGACGCTCTGGACGTCATAGTGAGCGAAGCATTTCTGGAAGCTGAGCGGCCGGCGGTCGTCCTGCTCGGTGGAGAGCCGCAGACCGTCGTTCTCGCTCTTAATAGTCCTCAACTTCCTGAACAGCGACGTCTCGGATGACTCCGACTTGAGACGACGCATGAAAGACTTCTCCCTTTCTCGGCTGTAGAGGAGGGAGCTGTCCACGTAGTCGTAGCCCGAGATGCGGACGATCTCACCGCGGGCTATCTGAGCAGCGGTCTGCAAGCTTGGGGAGAGGGTTGTGTCGTAACGAAGGAGCTCTGGGAAACCGACAGGCGGGGCACTGCGATGGTCCAAATTGTCAATCCGGTATCCTCGCAACATGGTAAAGAACCCATCATTCCCAAGGCCCTGGCGGTCAATAGAGGAAGTGCTGCCGTACTCCCGATGCAGCGAGGCACCAGTGTTGGGGTTGACGGCGTTCTGGTCCATTATGTCCTCCGCATCAATGTCACTGATGGTCACGTCACTATTACTCCGCTGGCGAATGGGATGAAGCCCCTTCAAAGGGGATCGACTCAGAAGGTCACTCAGGGAATATTTTGTATCCGAATAATCAGGCTCCAATGGTGCTTCGCCCAAATCCGTGATCTCCACACTTTGGTCTGGCTGTCCGTTCTGGAAGGCCGTGATGACGCTCTCGTAGTTGGGCCCGCCTCGGCTTTCCCAACCCTCCTTTTTCGGGGGCCAGTCCGTCACCCTGGCTCGCACCCCCATTTTAGGCATAGCAGGCGTCCCGTTCGTTTTACCACCCCCTTCCAGCTTGCCCTGGGTGTTGGCCACTGGATGTCCCATACTCCCATTCAATGCTTTCAGCTTCCTGGTAAACAATTCCTCAGATGACTGCATGACGTTAGAGAAGCCCTCAAGCGATGGAAGGTTTGTTTTATCGTCGATACCCACGGCTCAAGCTCATATCCTGCTTGCAGCTGCTTGGGAAAGCAAGAACTCAAGTCCCCTTATTGGTTACATTGTCATAGGTCACCCATTTGAGTCCCAGTCCAGCTATCTCAACTAGCTTAAGAGTTGTCTGCCCACATGAAGGGGCTCCTTTCACTCCAAGTCCATTTTTCTTCAGGAGTGACCAGTTTGATGAAAGACAGGCAGCATTTGGGTGTCACGGACGACTGGAGCTTCAGGGGTCAGTTGAAACAGCTATCCTTTCACAGAGCTCAGCTAATTTAGGACGACAGCTGGAGGAGAGCGATCTGTTGGGAGCAAGGAGAAAAACAAAAGCACATTAAGGCATCTCACAGAGAACAGCAGAATATATTTATTCAGATACTCTTCCAAGACAGTGGGATGTCTTTCTCAAAACCTCCTTATGACCACAGAACAATGTAAGACTGTTAGATAAGTAGCAGGGTGTGTACCGCAAAACAGGCCTGATGACTCCTTCAAGAAGGTCTTCTCACAAAGAGATCATTTAAAAATATAAATGCCTATTTCTTTTGCTTACTTGTATTGGCCAAGTAGGGGTTCAAATCAGTCTTGTTAACCATAAGGAGAGATAAACTTAAGGGAACATTCAGTGGTTTTCATACTTGATTGTGTATTATACAAGGAGAACTCAGGAAAATGTCTTTATTTTCATGCCACATTTATTTGCTCCCACAAAGTACTGGAGCCCCTAAATGCATTGCATATTTACTGTATATGACCCGTGCTGGCAAAATGAGTCGCAATGAGCATATTTTCAAAAATGGGTTATTGTTATTCTCACATTTTCTATTAAAAAGCCTTCAAAATGATGTATGATTTGTTGAAACCTGACAAATAAATGACTGAGCTACACCTGTTTGAAGTCGATAGAGTCAATTTTGAGAAATATCGAAGGTTCTGAAACAAAATCACCAGCAACCAAACCTTAAAAAATCCCTGGTAATACCACCAAATTTGGCACAAACCAAGTTAAAACCCATATTTATAGGAAAAATATACATATTCAACTTTTTTCCATGATTCCACTATTGTTTGATTAACATTCATGAAACAGACAGCCTATATATTAAGACCTACTGTATCTCACGGATCTAATATAATGTTACACATAAGATGTTTTCCCCAACTGTTAGCCAAACGATTACTTAATACATAACAGATAATGTTTGCATGTATAATCACCAAGACAGAGTTTTTGAAATACTGTAATTCTGTGTAGATGTGTATATCAGGATTGTGCGCTGAGGCTTCTGTGTGCACGTGCTTCGGATCTGTCAGTCAACACGATTAAGATTGTTTTGTTTACATCAATATGAGTTTGAAAATCACATTTCATTGGCTCAGACTCATGCCATCGAGAATTCGCTATAAATATTCACAAAGTTGGAATGCTGCGCTTTACAATGATACCAAACTTGTGCTGAGGGATGCACCAGATGTCCAGAAGTGAACAGAGAAATACGACATTCTTCATGCACAAAGGAAAGGTACTCCTCTCAGAAATCATACAAATAAAGATACTTTTAGATGTTTAATTGCTATTTGAAGCATTGGGATAGCTAGACAAGGGCTCATTTTTAATTAACATTATTGTGAAAACCTATATATACAATTATTGTGAAAACCTATATATATGCATTGCTTAAAGGTTACTTAAAGGTTTCCAGTGGGGACTTTCCAAGCATTTGAACTGAACTCGGCTATCATTTGTGGGTTGGGAAGGTGCCACTGATGACCTTAATGGGTTTTTCATGTTCATGAATTTTGTGCGAATGCCACATTCATGCATCCTGATATAATGTGTTATATAGAATCATGTTACATGACCTGACATTGCTATCAGCACACACACACAAAAAAAAAATCCATTATATATTATATATAGCTTGACCTACAACATAAACGATATGACCTTTTTTTTCTGAACAGAACCACTAATCTTCATTCTATTTTCACTAGGCCTAAAAAAAAAACAGGAACAAGGGACAGTATATCCCATCCTCACTGTGTCCGACCTATTCCACGGTTCAGTTTCTCATGTACAGCACAACACAACTGAGAAACATTCATATTTGCAGGACAAACGACATCTGGAGGGGGAATTTGTGCCACATTAAGATAGATGAAATGTATATGCTGTTGTTTGAGGAGGAAAAACACTAAAACACTAAATATAGTGGTTACAAATATACATTAAGCTATATATAGGCCAGTGCTGCATGTTGTAATTTTATTATGATGATATTAGCATTATTGCAAAAGGCATTTTGATTAGCAACAAGCAAATTTTGAGGTTGACACAAATTCACAGTTGGTGTAAATGCAACTAGGATTGAGAACACTGAATCTGGAAGGGAGATTGATGCCCTGGTTGTAGTTTTTGGATAAAAGAGCTTCTTCAAATGGTTATTTTTATTACTGTGAATTGATCAAAATCAAATTGCATGTAGATTAATCGACGGAATAATTGCATGAATCACAATATTTGCCAAGAAAAGCCCAGAAATGAGAATGAATTCAAATAAATTACATGATTGATTGAGGCAGAATAGATAAAAATGTCAAAATATTGTTTGAGCAAAAGCCCATCACTGACCTACAGAAAACCATTTTGCAAATCTTAATAGCATCCTGGGCTCGTCTTTAAGAAAAACCACGGGATCATATAGTACTTTGAAGAATTACTATGGTGGCATTTCTATGCGACTGAAATGAGAACAGCTAGCTTCATGTCATTTTCTGACTGCATTAGTTCACTTGCATCGACTTTTCTTACAGACTGCTTCCCCTTGGACTGTCCTTCACAACAATTCAAGCGAGCAGGATTTTGGATCCCAGTGCTGTAACCTAACTAACTGTTTTCACATTGAAATGCAGCAGCAGCAAAAGTGCTTCCTGAAATAACTTCATTAAATGAGACAAGCTTTTCTGAAAGGATGAGCAAGGACAAAACAGAGGGGCTCCCATTACGTAATCCCTTTTCACGTTGACACAATCATTAAGATACACACAGCAGGGTAACTGAGGAAAAACCCTGTCCACAAAACACTCAAGGACTATTGAACTGTGACTAAAAGTGTCTCCTTCAATGTAACGAGACTCAGTTGAATTCCAACAGAAAGATCCTTCTCCAAAAGCTCCTTACAAATCTAAACATCTGAATCCAAATGATGCCTTAAAGGACCAGTTCATCACATGCAAAACCCTGGCAATCATTTCCAAAGGCTTTTTGTGAAGGCCTCAATGTTAAAACACGTTCTCCTACAGCAGTTTTAATCATTAAGCAGATTCTAATGTCCAAAGAAACCCAAAAATGAAGAAAATCACAAGCAATTCATCATACAAGATCTAAAAATGCAATATTGCAAAGTTTCAGAAGTGCAGAAACTAGAGAAAAATAAAAAACTAGGGATGCAATGATATTCTGCACAATAAAATTAAATTCTGCCCAATTACAGTAAGCTGTTTTTTATTATACAGTAAGCTGTTTTTATTTTAATAGCCAACATAAAAATAATTATATTTTAATATTCTACAAAAATGAATGGATAGATGAATGAATGAATTAAATAAAGTTACAATAAAAGACAAAAGTACATTAACAATAAAACATTAAAAACTAAAATCAATAGTGTTTTGCTACAACTGAATTTAGCCATTATTAATGTATAGTATGAAAAATGGATATTCATCTTGAGGTTTGCTAAATATTACATTTAACGGTTATTAAATTATTAGTGTTTTCTAAGATCCAAATTTAAAAAAAAAAAAAAATAAGGAAAAAGATCATGTACAATTAATGTTATAAATATATATCCAATAATGACCAATAGAGAAAATTTATATTAAAAAAAAATCTAATACTGGCCAATAACTGATGTGGTACTGAAATATTACTAGTAAAAATGTACAACAGAACAGGATAGTGGTCGACCGATATGATTTTTTATGGCCGATGCTGACACTTCCGACACTTATCAGCCTAAAGCTGATAATTAAAAAAGAAAAAAGACAAATATTGTCCAATAATTGTCAGCAATGGCAATATAATGGTCAACAACTACAGACAAGTGGCGTCTTTACCAGTTTCCATCTTCAGCAGATCAGATGGATGTTGGAGACTCGCTCCACCACAGAGGAACAGAGAGACGAAAGGTTCTGGAAAGTGCAAACATCTGCCACACACATAAACTAGACATCATGGTGGTCTCTGAACCTATGAAGTCCATCTAGAACACAGACAATGATAAATGTTCTCCATCGTGTCTTTCTCTACAGGGGCCCCTGATTGCAGCACAACTTGGTGGTGGTCAGCAAAAATATATATCATCCCTATGACCTCTGACCTGCACAGGGTTTGTTTTGTGACTGGGCCTTCTGTGTGTGTGTGTGTGAAGGAAGCTGATAATGGGAGGTCTGACACACACACACACACACATACAGAGGTCTTTAACGAGAAAAACTCAGCAGTCATTATCTTTGGTCAACCTCCAAGGCCAAAGAAATGAAATTGGGGAGTGGGGGTGGTGGCTGCGAGACTAATTATAGCAATGAACTCATTTTCTGTCGCTGGCTGGGCCGTTTTGGTGTCTTTCGTGCGCAGCGGAGCCGTTTCGCCAGGTCTTAAAATAATCTTTTGACACGGTGGCCTGATTAGAGGCTGCGGGAGTATTAATGTGCCGTCACCAGGAGAACCCGGTGCTGTCAGCCTTCTTTAAAATTATATGGCACTGTCAGCTTTAGACGTGATCGCTGGACTCTGGGGAAAATATTACAAGAACATCGTTTGACAATGTTCACAGCATGTCCACATTTGCCATCATTTAATGCACATTTAAAGCTATTTATTTTTAACTTTTAATTTTTTTAATTAAACTTATTTATAATAAATCTCATTGTAGACATCGTGTCATCGTAGCAGCGAGTTGTGCATTGGCAAACGCTGTCATTTTCTTAAATGATTTTTTTTTTTTTTTTGCAAAGATTTTGAGATTTTATTTGCTTTGGATATGCTCGTGTACTATTTAGGGATGCACCAATATGAAAATTTTGGCCGATACCGATAACCGATAATTCTTTATATTTGAAAGCCGATAACCTATAAACAATTTATACGTTTTGAGAGCCTGGTTACAAAAACAAACTTCTCACCATTAAAAGCCATGTCCCAAGCACATAATTATAATGTTCTCATTATAATATTATGCATCTTATATGACAGACTTATGCTGTATGTTGCACTTAACTATGATTTCAATCATATTTCAAGCAATTCAAATACACAGTGCGCGCATCTGAAGTGTCTCAGCTGAAGGAAATCGTTCATTATTTATCGGCTTTTATATATTGGCCAAATTTTCTTATCGGGCCGATAACGATAACATTAAAAACGAACAAATATTGGCCGATACCGATATGGTGGCCGATAGCATCCCTAGTACTATTATAAAGGTTTGTGGAAGGTTTGCACTCATAGCTAAATATTTAAAAATTGCACAAAAAGTGGATTTTTTTGTGGATTGTACTTTTTAATGCAATACAAGACCTTGGATATGCAGGGCAGAAACAGCTGAATCCTGTGAATCTCTTGAGCGCAGGGGTCATTTCAAACCTCCTCGTCATCCAAACCGGCTCTGACAGGAGAGCTGTGCTGCAAAGTCAGGATGCTGGGAGAGAGTTTAAACACTGTGGTTTAGTGTTATACTGATTAGGATGAGTGCAAACCTAACCTAGGATTAAACCCACCAAACTCTAAAGCCCGTTCACAATACCAGCGAAATGCAGCAACATGATCCCATTTGTTTCAATAAAAAAGCAATTTCCAGTAACACAAGTGACAGGGACTGTTGGCGACAGGATGCAATGTGACAAAGATGAGATATGCTTAACTTAATGCAAATGAAGAGCAACTTTCAGGAGTGGCAACTACGGGTGCTCCGATCAGGATATTTGGAGCCAATCAGCAATCGTTGATTACAGGAATACAGATCACAATACAGATCTTTTTGAAGCCTTCTTTTTATCATGTAGAATTATTTATAGGGATGCTCCAATCAGGATTGTTACAGACATTCATTCAGGGCGTGAAAAGGGGCCACTTTTAGACATTTTTCAAAAAATATATAATTATCTCACCTATATGTTTGATCATGCAATGCATTTTTGTTTTTACACACAACACAAGCCTTATTTCAATCTCTGAATTGAATTCACAAAAAAGACAAGTAAACAGTCAGTAATAAAATAAGAACAAATAAACACCACCTTCTGTATTCAACTTACGAAAAAGGTCAATTACGCTTAGTTACAAAAGTTAGTCAAGAGCAGCGAGTCAATGTCAATCAAACAACAGAAGACAGAATAAAAAAATCAAAGACAGCAGCCAGATTATTAGGCTGCTGTCACTTTAAAAGCTGCATGGATCCAATATAGGCTACTGTTACACAACTGTTGACTTGAGACAAAACTGACTGTGTTTATGTGCATACTCATCAAGACTGTAATTTTGTACATACATTTATGTGTGTTTGTTCATTTAAGCACAATTTGATACTCGCAAGCTGTTTGTGAGGCGGCCTTATGTGTGTGCGCTTCGAGTCGTGCATGAGCGCCAACATTGCCAGGTTTTCACAACAAAACCGCTCAATTGCTATTCAAAACTAGCCCAATCAGGTTTAAGGGGGGTCCCCCATTAAAAAAATCACTTTCCAGGGGGTAAAATTCACGTTTTTGGCAGGGTTCCCCTGGTAAAATTCACATTCCAGGGGTCATGCTTTTTGGGGTCACTTCAACCCGCAGACATAAAAAACAACCCGCATACAGAAATATGAATTGTACCTCACCTTCAGCAGCATTATAATTATTTTACCTACGCCGGACAGAGATCGAGACGGTGCATGTCATGCCAATCCTCTCACAGCAGGTGTGCATCTTTATGCGGCGTCAGCATGATTATCGGTTTACGAGATCGGCCTTTATAGAGACCGCTAATCAAACTTCCCAAAGCGATTATCGGCCGATAGCGATCGGTAGCCGATCATTTGGAGCACTCAAACAATACGAGTGAAATCAGTGGAGCGCACGTGATCGGTAACTACGAAACTACTATGGAGGCAAGATGTAGGAAAAGTTCATTTTAGCGGTCAGCAACTTTCCTATAATTTATGATATGTCTCATACAGTGGCACTCGCCATGCTGAATCTGAGCTTAAAGGTGCCCTAGAATTAAAAATTGAATAACAAGAATTCAGTACATGGAAATGACATACAGTGAGTCTCAAACTCCATTGTTTCCTCCTTCTTATATAAATCTCATTTGTTTAAAAGACCTCCGAAGAACAGGCGAATCTCAACATAACACCGACTGTTACGTTACAGTCAGGATCATTAATATGTACGCCCCCAATATTTGCATATGCCAGCCCATGTTCAAGGCATTAGACAAGGGCAGCCAGTATTAACGTCTGGATCTGTGCACAGCTGAATCATCAGACTAGGTAAGCAAGCAAGGACAATAGCGAAAAATGGCAGATGGAGCAATAATAACTGACATGATCCATGATATCATGATATTTTTAGTGATATTTGTAAATTGTCTTTCTAAATGTTTCGTTAGCATGTTGCTAATGTGCTGTTAAATGTGGTTAAAGTTACCATCGTTTATTACTGTATTCATGGAGACAAGACTGTCGTTATTTTAATTTTTTTAAACACTTGCAGTCTGTATAATTCATAAACACAACTTCATTCTTTATAAATCTCTCCAACAGTGTGTAATGTTAGCTTTAGCCACGGAGCACTATCAAACTCATTCAGAATCAAATGTAAACATCCAAATAAATACCATACTTACACGATTAGACATGCTGCATGACGAACACTTTGTAAAGATCCATTTTGAGGGTTATATTAGCTGTGTAAACTTTGTTTATGCACTGTTCAAGGCAAGCGCGAGCTCCGTGGGCGGGGAGCGCGAGATTTAAAGGGGCCGCAGCCTAAATCGGCTCATATTTAATGATGCCCCAAAATAGGCAGTTTAAAAAAAATAAAAAAATAAAAAAATCTATGTGGTATTTTGAGCTGAAACTTCACAGACACATTCAGGGGACACCTTAGACTTATATTACATCTTTTAAAAAGACGTTCTACAGCACCTTTAAATAGTTTCGTGAAACCAGGCAGACCGCCACTTCACACTGCCAGTGTGTGGGATTTACTGCCTGTATTATAATCCACCAGAGAAAGCAAAAATTGTAAGCTATAGCAATGTCTCTCCAACAATCATTCATGTCGATAGAGCAAACAGTGCTGGATAAGTTATGTGGCAAAGTTTAATGCATAGCATTTGCACAATAGTAGCTCATAATAGCAATGCTTGTGATAACAAGTGGTTGGCAAGAACCAGTCAGTTGTGTTTAAATAACACTCTCCATAACCAGACACCTTACGGCATGAAAAAACACTAAACGGCTTTCATAAATAATAAATGGCTGAATGCAAAAATGAGGTAATGAAACGATTCAGGGAGGCCTCCCTCTTCAAACTCAACTCACATGTACGTCATTCAACCAACAATGTTTATTTTTGTCCTTATTCAGGTTAAATAAAGAGATCACAGTCTATTATCTGAGAATACAAAACAACACACAAGCAATTTACACCTCGCTCAGGACTTTTCTGGTTTCAATCAAACTTCAAGCGCCGTTGTTTTAACCTTGAGGTGATACGGATGGCCATTATTAAATTCCTCACTCGCCGTCCAAAAAAAAAGGCCGGTAACGGTAACCAGACACTGGCATCTCTGGTTTCATAAACACTCGTATTTCTGCTTCAACAGAGCAGTTCGCAGCCTTGAAGGAACAGATTAATGGCGAGTTGAAAACGGGCCAAAACTTCTCAAGAAAATTCAAGCAATTAAACTGTTAGGCCAGTTAATGTGTTGCTTTTATATTTAAGAGTTCATTATAAGGTTCTGGGAACTCATTCTCATCCTACTGACGGAGCTATTCTTAACGGTGCGTGTTTGTTTGGGTCGAGGGCCAAGTCGGGCTATCCTGAACACAGATCCAAACGGCCCCCTGAAACACACCCTTCCTTTTTATCTGCGGCTCATAACTCAGGCCTCTCGACGGGGAGGCGTCCACCACAAGCTGGCACTCAAATTAGCACCAGCGTGCCGCTCTGGACGTTACGAGTCTATAACCTCCTCTGTAATAAGACCGGCCCCTCCATCAGCCGGGCTCTTTGAGGCCTGCCACGAGCTACCGCTGGGAATTTAATAGCGAGTTTTTGTAGGGGAATCACACCCTTCGGTGATCAACAGTTGGTGGCTGAAAGAGATGCAGAGAGAAATTTCCATTTTGTGCGAGAGAGCGACCAGATTAGACAAGCAAAGAGATGCTGATAATGTGTCCTAAGTAGAAATAAGAAAATGAGCAAATGTACCAAATTCAGTCACTGAAAAGAGAAAAGCATCTGGTGTATTTTGACATCCACAAGCATTGACATGGAGAAAATGAAGTGTGCATTTTAAAAGATCCAGCTTTTGTTGGGTCTACTGACAATGTACATGATGATGGATGATATATTGACGGAAAAAATTGCAAGTCTACAGCTGACATGGCACACACCTCTCTTGCAGAAATCGGCTGATGGCAACGGCATGAACTATCTAAAGTCTACAGAAGCATACTGGAGTCAGTTTTACATTTTCTCAAGTCCCCATTGATCTTAGTACATTTATAAAGAGCAGTTCCCTGTGCTTTTGCCGACATATTAAATGTCACAGATGTATATTTACTGAGACACCTGAAATTTGAAGCAAAATAAAATAAAATGACTTTAAAAAGCTGGCAGCATCATTATATTATCTTTACACAGAAATTGGTAGGTCTGTTAGAAAACCTGTTGACTTTAACAAAGTTTGTTGCATTAAATGCCAACGGTGACAGTTCAAAAATGGCGAAAAAGCTGTTTTTTTTGCATAAAGTTTGCATGTCTGTAACTTAAGGAGTATTAAAGATATCTTAATATGCTTTTAGGTTCTGGTTCTGAACAAACTTTTCTTTTGGTATCCATATTTTTAAGGCCCAATATGGTTCAATACCAGAGATATCAGGATCTCAATATGGCTCTAAGAGTAAATTATACACATTTTCAGTGGTCAAAAACCAAATGTGGGTCACTTTTCATACAGCTAATACTTTATTTATTTTAAAGAGGAATATCTGAAGAACAAATAATATTGAAACTAGAAATGTATCTTGATTTTTTTCTATCAACACAATTGCATAGAACATACCTGCCTGAGTGCCTACCTGTATGTGTGTGCGTGTGCTTCAATGCAGCATCACATAAGTTTAGAACTTAACTTATCTGTAAAATAAACAGTTTAAAATGTGCATTCAGCTGATCATTATTGAGTATCCAGGTGGTATAAACAAATATAACTTGTGGAGCGCTCTCGGAGGATGCATTTATTTGTCATTTTAACTGATGAAAACAGAGAATAAAAGAGTAGACATAAAAGATGTCTTATCCTGTGGCCCCCTCTATAGGACAGCATTAGTATTATAGCCAACGTAACTTAACTCCCTGAGGTCTGAAAACGCGTCGGCGCATTTTGCAGGATTTTTTTCACATTGAAGCAAAACAGACTTAAAATACTCTGTCATTTCTTGTCATAGAGACATAAGTAATATATCAATTGAAACTATAGAATGTCTTCTTTTATTTGTGTACACTCAGAGTAAAAACACAATGTTGTGCTTTTTGTAAAATAAAGAAAACTAACATGATGCGTGATCTCTCCTCTCCCTCTGAACGAAGTCCAATCTGATAGTTCTCAGAAAATGAACTGTAACTTATGAATACTAATGACAAAAAAATGACACTTACGTCTAAAGAAACGTTGAAATGTCAGGTTTTAAATTAGGGCTGCACGATTAATCGCATGCTATTCTCACGCGCATTTCGTCAGTAAAGCCGGTTCCCTGATTACCGCTAAATCGCCATCACCTGCTTTCAAATGAAGCGGCATTTAATAGACAGAGCCGTAGATCACTGAAAAGCCACGCAATATCGCGTTCATATCGCAGATGAATCGCCTGCGATAATGAACGCGATATTGCGTGGCTTGTCCGTGAACTACGGCTCCGTCTATTAAAAGGCGCTCCGTTTAAAAACAGGTGATGGCGATTTAGCGGTAATCAGGGAACCGGCTTTACTGACGAAATGCGCGTGAGAATAGCATGCGATTAATCGTGCAGCCCTATTTTAAATCGTGTAAGTCAAATCAAAAACAAACATTCTGTGTTTATGTAATCTGTATGAAAAGAGAGCCATGTCAGAAGTCTGTGATTCAGCTCATTATCCGCTAATGCGGCCACGCCCACGGAGCCAGCACTATTCAGAGGCAAATTCAGAGGCAATACATGCATTCATCGTCTCAATCGTGTATTTATTGTCTTGAAAAGTGTTTATTTGGATGCTAAAGCCGTGGTTAGCGATCTCTAGAAGACATGCCGTTAGTTCCTAGTTCCTCTTCTTCTTTAGAATAATTTGTGGACTAAATGTGCACAGAGAGCGCCCTCCGGCTGCAAGTATGAATTAAAAACACAGTATCCAGCACTCATAGTGATGACAATAAATATTACTTCTCAGTATAGAAAATTGACATAAATATATAAGAATCCCTCAATATTTCTCCAAATGTGCATGCTTTTAAGCTAAAAGCCTATATGAAATGCCATAGAGGTAACATAATTGTTCAGACACTTTGCATCACAGAAATACATTATATTTTAAAGAATATAATAGAATACCATTATTTTAAATTGTAATAATATTTCACAGTATTGCTGTTTATGATGAGCTGAGACATTATTACAGAGGGTTTTTTTCACAGCCTACCTGACTGAAAGACCTCATTAATATGCAAGTCATTTCAGGTCATTATTATGCGATTCTTTTGTCTTCTCAGGTGTAAATGGCCCATTATTCATGATGACTCAGGCCTCCACGCATACTGTGTTTCTTGACAAAAAGTGTCTTACAAAAACTAAATCAATATATTGTTTTATATGAAGGAGTAGGCAGCATAATTTTTACATAATTCTGAAGCAAAAACTCTAGTCTACAACCTCCAATACCCAGAAGTCTTGTGAACACAGATTTAATATACTTTTTTTGGCCTTATTTCAGTGACTTAAGTTTTTTGTTTTTTTCAATAACCACGCATAAACGTTATTCCTTCAAAAATACAAACATGTACATACATGTTCCTCACATATTATTGTAGCCTAGTTTGTGCTGAATACAGTGTAATGACACTTTTGTCATTAATATGTTTATGAACAACTGAAAAAAGCACAAATGTCAGGGCATGTCAAAACTTCTCCAAGCCCCAAATCAGCCTCAGACTCCAGAGGGTTAAGTAACTAGATATAATCATGTCAACAGTTTAAATAACCTGCTGAACAAGACAGTTCTTAAACTGTTGCTCCACCAATGCTAGAAAAAAAAACTGTAGAAGACAATAATTTAAACTAATGTCCACTATAGCACCCCTTATGGCAATGCCACAATTTCTGACAGATTTCCAAACACAACAACGTGTAAAAACAAGCTTGTGCATCTAGAAGCATTTAACTTCTGTTACTCGAAAAACAAAGTTTTAGAGCCAAAGTATCCTTCATCCTCCGTGTACATGTCAAGTGTTTGCCCTTGCCCCCGAGCAGCTGGAACAGTCCCCTCCGAAATCCCCAGATGCCTTCCTTCTACAGAAAATAGAAATGGGCTGTTAGCAGAGCCATCTATCCATGGCCCAAATGAAATTGCTGGCCAGTAGCCCATATTAAAGCACTCGTCCCTGAAGACACGGCACTTTTTCCTGATGTATATGATGATCCTTCCAGGACACTTGTTGCTGGAGGAACCACATTTCACAGCACAGGCCATATACTAGAGAAACACTTCATGCAGCACTCTTAAATAGCAGCAGTCAAAAAACAGGACAAAAAAAAGAAGGAAAACCATATTCAATATGACTATACATTAATAATACAGATTATACAGAAAATGCAAAAATCCATATAAATTCGTGAGAAAAAAAACACATCCCTAAGCAGTGATCTGATCCAAGGAAGTGCTGTTTACTGCAAATTAAACAAGTGGCACATCCATTGGGAACTGAAGAGGAAGATGCACTGTCAATAGGCTAGAGTTCATTCACTTTGCATATTCTAACAGAGTAAATTATGTCTCTATTGTGCCATTCCTTGAAACAGGAAGATACCAAGACAAAGAGCAAGAACTGACTTTTGACCCCATGATGCATTAGACCACCTAAGGCTTCTGCATTCAACATAATGATGAGCAAAGTCAGAAAGAGAGTGAATAATGTTTAAAATCTATCTAAATATGATGCTTTTAATCCTTAGTAATAACCCTGCTGCAAACATGAATCTTGGAGGAAATATGTTAAGCTATTCAGGTGCTCTAGTTTATGCACTGCTGACATCGTAAAACTAAAACAACACCCTTACAAACAAGTTCTGTATAAGATAAATAAATATGGATCATGAAAATGTGCAATACTTGTCTAAGATGCACAAGTCTGAATGACGTTTCTCTAGCTCTGAGGTTTAATCTGGATCCCATTTCGGTTGTGGGCTGAAACTGCTTCCAAAAACACAAAAATTAAATCTATCATTTCAAAACCATATATATATTTCAGAAGCACCCATGGAAAGAAAACAATATTAAAGTCGTGACTGGGTCGGTTCTCAATCATACCCTTGACTTTGATCTTGTACAGCTGGTGGAACGCTTCAACAAACCCGTATAGCGTCTTGACTAGAGAAGCTCACTCATGTTTGTTCTTGGCCACTCTAAAGGAGACATCTGATGGCTCAAGCTCCTTGGTGGGCCTCTTCCAAATCAACCATCTGTTGTGGCAGCGTTGGAAAAGCTCTCATACAGCGCGGCTGGCAGAGACGATGTGCCTCAGCAGGCCACAACAATATACCACCACCAGCACCGCACGTCAGCCATTACTAGACGCACAAGCCCACCGCCTGCCTTCCCTATAATGGCAACCTGTCATGCAGTGAGTGCGAGAAAGCACTTTACTCGAAATAGGGTACAGAAGTCCATTTTTCTCTTCTTCAGCAAAGGTTCAGAGAAACGAGGTGCTTATCCATCAGAAAATTGTCAAATTCAAGAGCTCAAACTAAATATTACATGAGCTGGTTTATTTTACATTTATTTTATGAGTTTAGCCATTTTTCGCAACACTGTTACCAACATTTTTTAAAGCAAAGTTTAAGTAATTAAGTAATAATTTAAAATAAAATTAATTAAATACAATTTATTAAAATAGTTCACTATAATTAATTGAATATCAAGTCAAAAGATTCCACATAAAAAGGGATTTGTCCTTCATTCTTTAATAAAGTATGTGTGCCAGAAAAATATGGACATCTGAAAAACTTGCTGCAAGCACAGGGTTTGGAGAGGCACTGACCTATCAAAGAGGACAGTGCCCATCAGAGCTGTGAGAGTGTTAATGTGAATCTGTTAAAAGCGCAGAGGTCATGGTGGGAAGTGCGTTTTTCACTTGTGTTTTCTCACCTACAACAGCTCAGGTCAGAGGAAGTGCACTTAGTCACAGCACAGTCAAATAATGTCAACACCTTCACAAAAACTAAAAAAAACAAAATCTTGCCAAGTCAAGCATCATTATATTGCTCATAGTTAGTGTTACACCGTGTTTACAGCGAAAGCGACCGGTGCAAATCTATTTGTTCTGCGTGTCAGAAGTAGCACAAGTGCTTGAAATATGTCAGAAATAGATTGGGGCATCAGTTTTCTGTCGGGAATTTGTTGTGTCGCACTGCATCCGGTGTAGACAGCATCACTGATTATAATGGATTCTGTTTGCTTTTGTCGCGTCGCTCACATCTGGTGTAGACAGCATCACTGATTATAATGGGTTCTGTTTGCTAAAATATTATTGTAAAATATTTCCTACATTTCCTACATATTACCTACACTGAAAATACTTGATGTAAAATTTACTTTGAAACATTTTGCACTTAGAACCGGCAAGTAAATATTTCAAATTATTACAAAGAAACAGCAAGTAACAATGAATTAAAAATGAAATTTAGAAAGACTGAAATAGTATTTTCATGTAAAACGTACTCTAATAATCTTTATGTACAACTTAAAAAAATACTTTTTACAGTGTGTTGCAAGGGACATTTACTTCAATCTTGAGCATTTAAGATCAGCTGATTGCTATAGCTAACTAGTCTGAGACCTTGATCAACTAGACAAGTCTGAAAACTCAGTAATTCAGTTCCAACATACACATTACATATAGTGAAGCATTCACAATGACAGTAATTTGCAACTAAGTGGCCAGAGAATTTCATTGAGTTCAACTTTCAAGTAAGCAGTGACACAATGTGACAACTACCAATGGGAATACAGATCCACCACCTAAAGCAGCAGTCAAGAAACGCCTACTAGCACCAACACAAAGACTAATTAATTAATTAAAATCCCTCTCAGTGAACGACTCTTAAACTTTGTAAACCCCATTTAATTATTCCACCAAACATTTGGCAAAATATCTCGAGACACTGAATGCTTCACAATAATTCAATCTTTTAGTGCTGTTTTTGACTCCAATAGACAAGTTCAACAGCAGCAAACAAAATTAGTTAATTTGAGAATCATTTAACGTACCCAAAATACACCTCCTAAATCCACTTGACGTTCAATCCACACCGATTCCTACATCCACTGCTTGAGTACAGGCCATCAAATGCATCATTCTGGAAAGAAACATCTTGAAATGATCCAAAACAACTGGCTGGAACCCTGTCCTCCTCAGTTCTAATATAAAGACAACGAGAACGAGGAAAGGAGGAGGTGAAAGTTGAGGAGAAAGGGCTGGCAGGCACTGAGGCAGAGTTAGCTAAAATGTTCACAGCTGCCCTGGTAATCTGCGCCCTCCCAACCCGCACACAACGGCCTCATTATCATATGTAAAGGGGCGGTGAGGGGGGCGCTAGACTGTGACATTCAACTTTACTGGGAAATAAAGAAGAACGTCACAAAGACTAAAAAAAAGCTCCATTGTTCCGCCACACGGTTCAATACGTGACCTTCTAGATGCCGAGAGATGTTTTTGGCGCTGAGACGGACACTGGAGGAATCTGTTTAGCTCTGCAGTCGGACCGTGCAAAAGATTTACCTGACAGATAAACATTCTGCATGGAAACTTTACATTTAATCATCCAGCCCGAAACATCTGCATATTTTCAACATCAAATCTGTAGGCGACCACCAACATCTGGAACAAACAGAAGCGTTCTAGACATCACACTATGATTCATATGCTCAGAGAGAGAAATGCGACTGCTGAACATTACTTTCTTCTGGAATACTCTTCAAACTTCTGGGGTGCTTTAATTCATTATTAACAGTTCACCTGAGGCGTAGTTTAATTTAGTACTTTGCACCTGCCTGTTGTAGTGTTTGTTTGTTTTTTAACTGACAGACTTCTATATTGACCAGGACAATAAAATGTGTTTGATATATGACCGTTTACAGATTATTGATGGATTAACGGCAGCATTAGCTCCAAAATCACCACAAGAAAATGCTCAACTTCCAATTTCATGTTTTTAGGATGGATGGATGGATGGATGGATGGATGGATACAGAATGACAGACAGTCAGTGAACATGACAGACATATATATGAAGAGAGAATGACAGGCATTATTAGAAAGAGAGAAAACGACAGACAGAACAAACGACATAAAACGTCAAACTGAACAAACAGTTAAAACAACAGACAGAGAACAATAGATCAAACAGACAGACAGAATGATAGAATTATAGAACTATAGATAGAATGACAGACAATAACAGATGAAGAGAATAACAGACAGACAGAATGACAGAACCATAGAATGAACGATAGAATACAGAATCATAGAAAGACAGAATGATAGAATGACAGAATGACAAATACAGAACAATAAAACAAACGATAGAAAGACAGAATGATGGAATGAACTATAGAAAGAGAATGATAGAACAATAAAATGAACAATAGAAAAAATTATAGAACAATAAAACAAAAAACAGAACGATGGAATGAACGATAGAAAGGCAGAACAATGGAATGAATGACAGTAAATTAGAACGATGGAATGAACGATAGAAAGGTAGAACGACAGAATAATAAAATGAACGATAGAAAGGCAGAACGATGGAATGAATGACAGTAAAACAGAATGATGTAATGAACGATAGAAAGACAGAAGGATAGAATAATAAAATGAACGATAGAAAGGCAGAATGATGGAATGAATGACAGTAAAACAGAACGATGGAATGAACGACAGAAAGACAGAACGACAGAATAATAAAATGAACGATAGAAAGGCAGAACGATGGAATGAATGACAGTAAAACAGAACGATGGAATGAACGATAGAAAGACAGAAGGATAGAATAATAAAATGAACGACAGAAAGACAGAACGATGGAATGAACGACAGAATAATAAAATGAACGATAGAAAGGCAGAACGATGGAATGAATGACAGTAAAACAGAACGATGGAATGAACGATAGAAAGACAGAACGATAGAATAATAAAATGAACGACAAAGACAGAACGATGGAATGAACGATAGAAAGACAGAACGACAGAATAATAAAATGAACGATAGAAAGGCAGAACGATGGAATGAATGACAGTAAAACAGAATGATGGAATGAACGACAGAAAGACAGAACGACAGAATAATAAAATGAACGACAGAAAGACAGAACGATGGAATGAACGATAGAAAGACAGAACGATAGAATAAAACGAATGACAGAAAGACAGAACGATGGAATGAATGACAGTAAAACAGAATGATGGAATGAACGACAGAAAGACAGAACGACAGAATAATAAAATGAACGATAGAAAGGCAGAACGATGGAATGAATGACAGTAAAACAGAATGATGGAATGAACGACAAAAAGACAGAACGACAGAATAATAAAATGAACGACAGAAAGACAGAACGATGGAATGAACGATAGAAAGACAGAACGATAGAATAAAACGAATGACAGAAAGACAGAACGATGGAATGAATGACAGTAAAACAGAACGATGGAATGAATGATAGAAAGACAGAAGGATAGAATAATAAAATGAACGACAGAAAGACAGAACGATGGAATGAATGACAGAAAGACAGAACGATGGAATGAACGACAGAAAGACAGAACGATAGAATAATAAAATGAACGACAGAAAGACAGAACGATGGAATGAACGACAGAAAGACAGAACGATAGAATAATAAAATGAACGACAGAAAGACAGAAAGATGGAATGAACGATAGAAAGACAGAACGATAGAATAATAAAATGAACGACAGAAAGACAGAACGATGGAACGAATGACAGTAAAACAGAATGATGGAATGAACGATAGAAAGACAGAACGATAGAATAAAACGAATGACAGAAAGACAGAACGATGGAATGCACGACAGAAAGTCAGAATGATAGAGTAATAAAACGAACAATAGAAAGACAGAATCATGGAATGAACGATAGAAAGACAGAATGATAGAGTAATAAAACGAACGATAGAAAGACAGAACGATGGAATGAACGACAGAAAGTCAGAATGATAGAGTAATAAAACGAACGATAGAAAGACAGAATGATGGAACGAGTGAACGAATTAATCAATCAATCGATAGATAGATAGAGCACAACAGACCGACAGTGGCAGACAGAGAGAACGTCAGACACAGAGAGACGGACAGAATGACAGACAGATGAAGCACTGGTTCTCAATGTTTCTGGAACTGTAACGGAGGATGTGAATATCACTCAGCAGTGCTGCGGCTGCTCTGGCATCAGTGTGTTGCGCTGCTGTCGAGTGTGTTTGTTGATGGTTGGCTGGTTACGGTCTGTGTTCAGCAGTGCAGTGCGCTTACAGCTGGTTTTACTTCCACTCCTCACAATGACGTTCAGTGTGTGTGTGGAATAATCCGGTCACTCGTCTACATCAGTACATTCATGTTCAGCCTCACGCCCTCCCCGTTCCTCCTCAGCATCAATGCAAGGAAGAAAGAATCTAATAAAGGACCATTTGAGTGGAAGGAAATGGCGGAGCTTAATTACGCCAAATTCAAGTAAGTCCGGGCTTCCTTTCAGAAGGATCACTTTGATCTGCTGCGCGGGGTGGAGGAGGTTGAGGACAACATGCCGTCTTAGTTTCAATTTGAGGGATGTTTGGGAAAAAGATGGAGTCCAGAAGGCCTCCACTGAAGTAACTGGCACAACAGACCCTCACACACACCGTCCAGGCACTCATGCCCACTTGAACAGCAGGACCTGGAGGAGCTCGGCATAATTCACATGACAGTGAGGCTTTTATGATACGTGAATGGGCACTGCAGATGCCACACACAGAGAGCTGAGAGTGTGTGTGTGGATGCACTACAGAAGCAGTGAGTAATTCTCTGTTTGCAAAACATGCACTATATGACAGAGCACACAGAATTCCCACAATGCAATGTGTTTGACGTCTCTTTCCAGTGTGACGAATAAAACCAAGATAATCAACCACATTTTTTTGCTTCTTGACTCATTATTTGATGTCCTTGCACTGCCGAAAGGACATTTTTACAAATATAAACAACTATTAATTTCTAAGATAACTCAATTAAACTTGAGACTGACAGATAATCAGTTTGACTAAATAAAAATATATATTAATAAAACAATTTTTTTTTTTTTAAAT
Organism: Ancherythroculter nigrocauda; assembly: GCA_036281575.1. Classification (NCBI taxonomy): domain Eukaryota; kingdom Metazoa; phylum Chordata; class Actinopteri; order Cypriniformes; family Xenocyprididae; genus Ancherythroculter; species Ancherythroculter nigrocauda. Next base: position 2,540,401 of record VTFQ01000016.1, on the reverse strand, counting down.
TGGTCAAAAAACTAATTAAAAATGGTTTATCAACACTTAATCAAAAAAGTAAACAAACTTAAATGGGTATTTCTGTGCATCGGCAATGAAAAGACAATATTAGGCAATATTTACCATAGGGCTACACGATATTGGAGAATATGTCTATGTGTTGTATAATTTAAATTGTGATTACATTATATATAGAAAGCGATCAAAGAACGCTCCCTTAACAATCACTGGAGCTGTCAATCAAACAGCGCGAGTTTATCAGTGACTGAGTTCTGGACTCGTGCCAAAACTCACGTTTTATTCATTGAATCTCTTAGTTACATCGTGTTTGCACTGTTAGTTATGATGAAAGCATTCGTTAGTGTGCAGAAATTGACGAGATCACTGCTTTCATGAGCTCAACAACATGTCTGTGATCGACTACAATGTTCATCACTGCAACCTTTCATGCCACAATCTAAACATAATGCTATAATCAGCGCTTTTCACGATTAGTTAACCTTGAGAGTTGTAATAGTAAAAACGTGCTAAAAGTTTTTAAGAAAGTAATACTTAGCTATTTCATATGCAAATATGTCAGCCAATCACAGCAGTGGGCGTTTACACTGAAGTCTCACAGCAGACACGCCCCTTAAAACAGAGCGTTCAAATCAGAGGGATAAAATCAGGGTAGGAAAAATGCCTTTTATTTCTAAATTATGAAAATTTCCGATGTAAAACCATACTAACATTATAAGTGCACCCAGAAAAACATTATAAAACAATGAAACAACGCAGTTCATGACAACTTTAATGACTGCTGTCACTTTAAAAGCTAACGTACAGATCTAATATAATGATACGCATCTGTTTTCTTTCTTAATTGTTTACGCTCACGTAAGCCACAAGCGCCTGTGTTTACAAGGACACTCGCAGAGATGGGCATTTTGACATAATTTTGTCTGCTCAAGCACAAATAGATGCGAAAAAAACTAAATTCAGTGTTCGCATGCTGTCTGTGCAGCTTGAGCTTTCTTTCACGTCTTCTTGCGCTTGAATGGTTTAAAATCACTTGAAAGTTTAAACTGACTAGGGGTGTGCACAAATAGTCGAATATTCAACCTGTAATTAATATTCAAAAAATAAAAATACTATTTACTATGTTGCTTTTCTGGCCGTAAATGCAGTTGTCGTCGGCCTCGCGAAGTGGATGAAAATGATCTTACAAAATATAATTACTTTTGATCAAAAGAATTAATGAACCCGAGTTATCATAATATCACCACCATAATGAGAAAGCACATGAAATAAAAACACCAGTCGAATGAGGAAAGACAGCTGTCCATCACTGCATTCATGACAGGTAAAAGCGCAGCTGTAACGTTACCCCAATAAGTGAGTCGAGAAGATAACATCTGATAGCAAAATGATTTTAAGGCATACGCTTCCTTTAAATTTCATCGAAGGAGACATTTTACGATTTACGAAGAGAAAACACAAAGTGCTACTGTTAGAAACTTAGCTTAGCATACCGTTATATATTATCGTTATCTTTTGTTTCGTCAGCGCAGGTTGTTTTCTCAACCGAGTATGTGGATGTTGTTTTTCTCAACATGAACATGTGAAACAATATGAACACATCACGATAACCATATGCTGACTCCAGTGTATTATGTACGTTTTGCATGATAACTGGTGCTGTCTGCTTTATTAGTGTTTTTCCCGTTCGCGCTGCTTGAGCTTAAATGCTTTTTTCTTTATATTTTTTTGTTTGCATATATTGTTTAATGCTTTGAACTAAATGAAACGTAAGCTTGTTGTGCATATTGCCTAATAGTTAACTTGTTCAGAATTGGTTACAAAACCTTGATGATTTAAAAAAAATAACGTCCTTCTCGTTTAACCCTTATTTAAATAAACGAATATTCAAATATTCGTTTTTTTTACGGGCCCAAATATTCGAATACAATTTTTTGGAAAAATGCCCATCCCTAAAACTGACAGGACCTAAAACGATAATGCATGATGATAGATAAAATTTGCAGTTGAATCACGCCGTTTCGAACCGTGGTGCCTGGTCCGTACATTTGACATCGCACATCCTGTGATGTAACTATCGCGGATGCGCACATTCCAATATCGTTGCTAAAACAATATATCTTGCAGCCCTACTCTACTGAATTACACACAAAGGGCCCTATTTTAACGATCTAAACGCAAAGTGTAAAGCGCACGGCGCAGGTGCACTCAGGGCGTGTCCAAATCCACTTTTGCTATTTTAACGACGGAAAAACGGTCCGTGCGCCGGGGCGCATTTTTGAAATGGGTTGTCCCTATTCTCTTAATGAGTAATGGGCGTAACGTTCAATAAACCAATCAGAGTGTCATCTCCCATTCCCTTTAAGAGCGAGATGCGCTCGCGCCATGGCGGATTGCTATTTACATGGCGGAATTTGTTGGCGATGAGTCAGTTAATATATATGTGTGTGTGTTGGCACAATTGTTCAATTAATTAGCCAATTTCGTTCATCATTATAAGTAGTAATAGGCTGAATTGAAAATAGGTAGCCTAATTCTAATACACACAATGACTATTCATCATTACATTTTTATATTTATGTAGCCTACACAATAATATTCTTTTACACTGTAATCCTTTTGTTTTTAATATTTGGCATGTTTGTGTGATGCGCATCCCTGTGTGTAATAAGCAAAGTCAACGCGCACTGTGGACGCGCCCAGAGGCGCAGTTTCTACCAACACGCTCTAACAAAAAAAATATTGTGCCTTTGACTTTAGACCAGGTTTGAGTTGGTCTATGGCGCAGTCTATTTTCAGCTCCTTAAAATAGCAATGCGCCGGCAATGCGCCTGAACACACCTCTTTTTTTAGACCAGCACGCCCATGGGCGCACTAACTGGCGCAAATGCATTTACTAATTTAAGGACGTGGCGCTGAACGGGAAAATGCGAACGGCGCCGGACGCAAACTAGCAAACACACTTGCGCTGCGCCTTGCGTCGCATTGCGCCGGGTGTATTATAGGGCCCAAAAACTGTGGAAATAACGCAGTGTACTACTGTTTTTATCATTGCATACTGCATACTATTAGAAGAATGTTCTAGTATAAACATAGCCGGACACTCCAAAGCAAAACAGAAGACAATCTGTAGTCTACAGATTTTTTTTTTACCCATACTGAAAGAAAAAAATATGCTGTAGCCATCAGAATATGTCTGATATAACGCTGTGTACATGTGTAAAACAGAAACCAATCTAACAACAACAAGTACTGTTGCTTAGATGGGATCGCTTTGTCTCATCGCGCCAAGTTAGGACACGGTGTGACTCTGAAATGCAAAGGCCATCTGGTCATGACGGGCATTACAGCGAGGCTTACGTTTCAGAGGAGTGTTCTGGAGGTTTTCAGTGGGCGGCAGGGGAGTGTGTAAATAGGATAATGAAAATGACCTAGTGGATGAAAGCAAAACACTTCTGGGATAGTGATGAATGCCTAAGAACAGATGTCATGTAGGGGCCCCTCGGAGGAACGTGCCTCATGTGGGCCACTTCACATACTGTATATTCAACACGATAGAGAGTCAGGTCTGAAAAAATATGCATTGGTGGACACAACTTTAATCCAAATCGGCTAACATAGTGCTTACTAAGACTGGAGTAATGTGAGGTTAAGTGTCATGATCAGGGTCACAACAGTGATATCTAAAATATGGAGGCCATTTACACCTGACTGCATGTGTATAAATACATGTAAAGGCCTCAAAGTAGAAAAAGACTGGACTGAACAGCAGCCACACACTGAACAAGGACAGGTCAACCAGAAACGTGGTCATTTGTCAGCCAACTTGACCACAGCTGACTACAACAAGGCCACTTGTTTGGCAGGAAAACGTCCCAGTGCAAAATGAGTCAGTGAATTGCACTGAACAATACGGCTTAATCCAATAATGAATATGGAAATATGCCTAAGTAACTAACTAAATAAATAAACTAAATTACTAAATAATGAACTAATTGACTAAAATAACTAAACTAAAAATAACTAAAACAACTAAATGACTAAAACAAATAACAAAAATTACTAGCTAAACTAAAATACCCAAAGAGCTAAAATAACTATAAACTAAACAAAATAACAAAATGCATAACTAAATGAACAACAAAATAACGAAATGACTAAAATAAATAACCATAATAACTAACAAAAAAAAATAAAAAATAACTAAGCTAACCGACTAAATTAAAACAACTAAATAACAAAATAAATAAATAAAGTAAATAATTAACTAAATGGACAACAAAATAACAAAGTTACTAAAATAATAACTAACTAAATTACGGAGCCCCGCATATGACATGCAAGAAAAAAAATTTAATTGTGCGCACGATTTACTAATTCGTTCCCTCGATATACTAAATCGTTCCTTCGATTTATAAATCATGCACACCTTTTAGTAAATCGAGGAAACGAATTAGTAAATTGTGCACACGATTTAGCCTACTATTTTTTTCCTGCATGTCATGTCTAAAAAAATAAACTAAAAAAAAACAAATAACTAGGCTACCCAACTAAATTAAAACAACTAAATAACTAATTAAAGTAAATAAGAAAATAACTAAATAAACAACAAAATAAATAAATGACTAAAATAACTAAGCTACACAACTAAATTACTAAATAAATAAATGAATAAACTAACTAAATATTAATATATATAAATGAGCTCATCGCAATGCATTCTGGGATTGCCTTCTCTTTACGTTTTGGAACAGTATTCATGTCAGAAGTAAAAATGTCACAGATGGGAGTTTTACTTACTCAAAATTATTCTAAGGGCAGAAAGGAAAATGACTGGTTTACAGATTCAACCAATGAAATTGCAGCAGAGGCGGGGTCAAGAGGCATTTGTAGGGAATCTACAGACAGATACATCATTGACTGCTCATGGGAGATCGCATGTATTGTAAATTAAGTGAATTTACAATATATTTTGTTAAAATTCCCAGATAAACTCCCATCAGCAAAAAATGTGGTTTAGATGAGCAGCGCTTTACGTTTTAAAACAGAGTTAATATATTCACACAGAATATTACGCAAAGATCATATGCCTGTAGAGTGCAATTAATTTGTCATGTTATTCAATAATCCATCAAGGCTGATTCTTCAGATTGATCTGCTTACAGTGACGCCAAGAGAACGTCCCACAGCAGCTGGTGAGCGATCCGGGCATGCAGCACTCAGGAGGTCTGTCTATTCATTCACGGTTTCGCTCTCAATCTTACCATCCCTCCATCTGATGTCAGCTGTCAACAGTAAACACACAGTCGCTCCCATCAACCCTCACTAGTGCTACGGAGAGGGAACGCGCAACACATGACTGACTCATTGCTAGGCAACCTCAGCATGATCCTGCCGTCCCCACTGACTAATTTGCTTTCAAAAACTGAAAAATTAAACATCACTAATGAAATACGATATGTTTGCAACCCATTTTCCTTTGGTATTTGTGACTATATCGGAGTGCAACCGGATATTTAATAAGGAAAAAAAAAATGTAGGGCAGTACTTGGTCAAGAGTGTGCATTAAGAAAACAAACAGGGACAATTTTGTTTGTTTCATGTTGACTTTAGCACAATAAGGAACCTCACCTCTACACTACTGGAGGGTGTTTTCATCCTGACACAAAGACGTGTGTCATATTCAGCTCTGGCAGGCTTTGTTTAGTCACACCAGACAGCGAGCAGAATGCTGGCACCACAGGACCACGACTGAGCCACTCGACCAAAACTCATACACCAACAGACATTAGGAGGCCAAGCGTGAAGGTTCAACTGCTGCTTAAACAGACACACCGGAATAAATCACTCACTTTTGATTCAATCCAATAATGTTAAACTGAAACATGCAGAAAAAACCTGTTTGCCAAGTCAACAACATCATATACTCTAAAAAATGTTTTAACCCAGTGATTGGGCTGTTTTAACCCAGTGATTGGGCTGTTTTAACCCAGCGAATGGGTTGTTTTGACCCAGTGAATGGGCTGTTTTAACCCAGTGAATGGGTTGTTTTACCCCAGCGATTGGGCTGTTTTAACCCAGCAAATGGGTTGTTTTAACCCAGTGATTGGGCTGTTTTAACCCAGTGAATGGGTTGTTTTACCCCAGCGATTGGGCTGTTTTAACCCAGCGAATGGGTTGTTTTGACCCACCGATTGGGTTGTTTTACCCCAGTGATTGGGTTGTTTTGAACCACCGATTGGGCTGTTTTACCCCAGCGATTGGGCTGTTTTAACCCAGCGAATGGGTTGTTTTGACACACCGATTGGGTTGTTTTACCCCGGTGATTGGGTTGTTTTGACCCATCGATTGGGTTGTTTTACCCCAGCGACTGGGCTGTTTTAACCCAGCGAATGGGTTGTTTTGACCCACCGATTGGGTTGTTTTGACCCACCGATTGGGTTGTTTTAACCCAGCGAATGGGTTGTTTTAACCCACCGATTGGGCTGGTTTACCCCACCGATTGGGTTGTTTTACCCCAGTGATTGGGTTGTTTTAACCCACCGATTGGGCTGGTTTACCCCAGCGATTGGGTTGTTCTAACCCACTGATTGGGCTCGTTTACCCCAGCAGTTGGGTTGTTTTAACCCACCGATTGGGCTGGTTTACCCCAGAGAATGGGTTGCTTTAACCCAACGATTGGGTTGTTTTAACTCAGCGAATGGGTTGTTTTAACCCACCGATTGGGCTGGTTTACCCCAGCGAATGGGTTGATTTAACCCACCGATTGGGCTGTTTTAAACTAGCAAATGGGTTGTTTTAACTCAGTGAATGGGTTGTTTTAACCCAGCAAATGGGTTGTTTTAACCCAATGATTGGGTTGTTTTAAACCAGCAAATGGTTCTTTTAACCCAGCGATTGGGTTGTTATAACTCAGTGAATGTGTTGTTTAAACCCAACAATTGGGTTGTTTTAGCCCTGCAATTGGGTTGTTTTAACCCAGCAGTTGGATTAAAAATCCCCAACCTGTTGGGTAGTTTTATTTAACTCAACTATTGTTTAAAAAAAATTACTGTATTGTTTGCTTAACATGAACCCAAAATATGTTGGAAATTAAAATGTATTAAAATGTTTAATAAATGAACATTTATTCATAAGTTTAATGAATAATATTTAAACAATAAATATTTATTGCTTATTAATAAATGTTCACCTTTTGATTATTATTGTTGCCTCTAGTAATTATGTGTCTGATTTTTCATTTCCAACCTATATTGGGTTCATTTTAAGCCAGACATACAGTCATTTTTAAACAATAGTTGAGTTAATTAAAACTGCCCAGCAGATTAGGCAAACATTTAACCCAATCGCCGCTGGGTTTGTCCATTTTCAACCCAACTTGGGTTGTTGTTGTGCAACACTATATATTTTCAAATGCAACTAGATTTTGCCATCTTAAACTGTGATGGAAAGAGATGAATCAATCTATGCATCTACACAGACTTAAAAACAAGCACTGATTGGTGCACAAAGGCACATCACTGACATATACTATCAATTTAAAAAAAAATAATAATAATGGATTTTGCATAAACATGCGTTGCTCACCTCAGGTGATAGAAGGTCAGTAACTCTCTTGAAATAGTGATTCATTTTGTTATATAATGTTGCACTAAAGCTGCTTTAAAAATGATGACATGCAACTTCTCTGATTTTTCGCACAGGTTAGGAATGCTAACAGTAGCAGCTGTACCTGTTTTAGCACACCGAAACAATCTGAAAAATCTCTGAGATCTCATTCACATTAAAGCACGGACACTAAAATATCACAGCTAAAATCTAGATAAACCAACTAGTCATCTCATCAGCTGACTAGCTGTTTGTTTCATTTCTCCGTCTCCACAGCTGATGATTTCATATGCAGGACTGGAGCTTGACACCGCTGAGTCTAAAATTAGCACATGAAAAATAAATGAATGGCTTTGGAGGTGATTTATATAGATTTCATGTTCTGAGAGCGTAGAGCAGTGCTGCCAGCTGACGGGCACCGTGACAGGGTGTGGGTACGGGTACAAGAGGAAGGAAAACACAGAGAGAGAGCGTGAGGCTTGCCATCACCTCCATTACCAGTCTACTACAAAAACTGACAAACTGAGATAAGGAAAGAGCTAAAAGCACAGAGGGAGGTTTTCTTGCTTTTGCCCAGATGCAGGAAAAGCTGTGAAAGAGACTGCGAAGTCATAACTAGGGATGGGCATCAGTACAATGAAACTGGAGAGGTGACCACAATGATTGATTATCAAAACACATTAATTGCATGACTTCAAAACATTTCACACAGATCAAAGTCCAGTAAAAATGGCAGTATGGTAATGTCCTTGAATATGCAAGAGCCATTTTGACCAAATCATTATTTGGTTCATAAGTATGGAAGCTTTTTTTCTTCCACTAAATAAAAAAATAAAAAAGGTTGCAACTATTTTATTGCGCTATACTCAGAATTGTGAGATATTAAGTCAGAATTGCACGATATAAAGTCAGAAATGCGCTATACTCAGAATTGTGAGATATAAAGTCAGAATTGTGTGATATAAAGTCAGAATTGCGTGATATAAAGTCAGAATTGCGAGATATAAAGTCAGAATTGCGAGTTATAAAGTCAGAATTGCGAGTTATAAAGTCAGAATTGCACGATATAAAGTCAGAATTGCGTGATATAAAGTCAGAATTGCACGAAATAAAGTCAGAATTGTGCTATACTCAGAATTGTGAGATATAAAGTCAGAATTGCGTGATATAAAGTCAGAATTGTGAGATATAAAGTCAGAATTGCGAGATATAAAGTCAGAATTGCGTGATATAAAGTCAGAATTGTGAGATATAAAGTCAGAATTGTGAGATATAAAGTCAGAATTGAGTGATATAAAGTCAGAATTGCGTGATATAAAGTCAGAATTGAGTGATATAAAGTCAGAATTGAGTGATATAAAGTCAGAATTGTGAGATATAAAGTCAGAATTGTGAGATTGAGTGATATAAAGTCAGAATTGCGTGATATAAAGTCAGAATTGAGTGATATAAAGTCAGAATTGAGTGATATAAAGTCAGAATTGTGAGATATAAAGTCAGAATTGAGTGATATAAAGTCAGAATTGAGTGATATAAAGTCAGAATTGTGAGATATAAAGTCAGAATTGCGAGATATAAAGTCAGAATTGCGTGATATAAAGTCAGAATTGTGAGATATAAAGTCAGAATTGTGAGATATAAAGTCAGAATTGCGAGATATAAAGTCAGAATTGCGTGATATAAAGTCAGAATTGTGAGATATAAAGTCAGAATTGTGAGATATAAAGTCAGAATTGAGTGATATAAAGTCAGAATTGAGTGATATAAAGTCAGAATTGAGTGATATAAAGTCAGAATTGCGTGATATAAAGTCAGAATTGAGTGATATAAAGTCAGAATTGCGAGATATAAAGTCAGATTTGCGTGATATAAAGTCAGAATTGCGAGATATAAAGTCAGATTTGCGTGATATAAAGTCAGAATTGCGAGATATAAAGTCAGAATTGAGTGATATAAAGTCAGAATTGCGTGATATAAAGTCAGAATTGAGTGATATAAAGTCAGAATTGCGAGATATAAAGTCAGAATTGAGTGATATAAAGTCAGAATTGAGTGATATAAAGTCAGAATTGAGTGATATAAAGTCAGAATTGTGAGATATAAAGTCAGATTTGCGTGATATAAAGTCAGAATTGTGTGATATAAAGTCAGAATTGCGAGATAAAGTCAGAATTGCGCAATATAAAGTCAGAATTGCGAGTTATAAAGTCAGAATTGCGAGATATAGGGCCCTATAATACACCCGGCGCAATGCGACGCAAGGCGCAGCGCAAGTGTGTTTGCTAGTTTGCGTCCGGCGCCGTTCGCGTTTTCCCGTTCAGCGCCACGTCCTTAAATTAGTAAATGCATTTGCGCCAGTTAGTGCGCCCATGGGCGTGCTGGTCTAAAAAAGAGGTGTGTTCAGGCGCATTGCTATTTTAAGGAGCTGAAAATAGACTGCGCCATAGACCAACTCAAACCTGGTCTAAAGTCAATGGCGCAATATTTTTTTGTTAGAGCGTGTTGGTAGAAACTGCGCCTCTGGGCGCGTCCACAGTGCGCGTTGACTTTGCTTATTACACACAGGGATGCGCATCACACAAACATGCCAAATATTAAAAACAAAAGGATTACAGTGTAAAAGAATATTATTGTGTAGGCTACATAAATATAAAAATGTAATGATGAATAGTCATTGCGTGTATTAGAATTAGGCTACCTATTTTCAATCCAGACTATTACTACTTATAATGATGAATGAAATTGGCTAATTAATTGAACAATCGTGCCAATACACACACATATATATTAACTGACTCATCGCGCGGAGCTATTTGAAAGCCTGCATCAAACGCAGACGACTGAAAGACTGACTGGCCACTTAACAGGTAATTTCAGCAAAACATCTGATGCCAGAAGATGAGGACACAATCACTGCTAATTCATCCCACGCCTTCTTCACCTCGGGAAGCTTTGGTGGATTCCTGCCTGTCCCGTAGATGATCTGCTTGCGCGCTTTAACTTCGCGCACGAGCAGATCGGTTTCTTCGCTTGAAAAGCATTCAGCTTTTCCGCCAACAAATTCCGCCATGTAAATAGCAATCCGCCATGGCGCGAGCGCATCTCGCTCTTAAAGGGAATGGGAGATGACACTCTGATTGGTTTATTGAACGTTACGCCCATTACTCATTAAGAGAATAGGGACAACCCATTTCAAAAATGCGCCCCGCCGCACGGACCATTTTTCCGTCGTTAAAATAGCAAAAGTGGATTTGGACACGCCCTGAGTGCACCTGCGCCGTGCGCTTTACACTTTGCATTTAGATCGTTAAAATAGGGCCCATAAAGTCAGAATTGCACGATATAAAGTCAGAATTGCGCTATACTCAGAATTGCGTGATATAAAGTCAGAATTGCGTGATATAAAGTCAGAATTGCGCTATACCCAGAATTGCGAGTTATAAAGTCAGAATTGCATGATATAAAGTCAGAATTGCGTGATATAAAGTCAGAATTGAGTGATATAAAGTCAGAATTGCGAGATATAAAGTCAGAATTGAGTGATATAAAGTCAGAATTGAGTGATATAAAGTCAGAATTGCGCTATACTCAGAATTGCGAGATATAAAGTCAGAATTGAGTGATATAAAGTCAGAATTGCGCTATACCCAGAATTGCGAGTTATAAAGTCAGAATTGCATGATATAAAGTCAGAATTGCGTGATATAAAGTCAGAATTGAGTGATATAAAGTCAGAATTGCGAGATATAAAGTCAGAATTGAGTGATATAAAGTCAGAATTGAGTGATATAAAGTGAGAATTGCGAGATATAAAGTCAGAATTGCAAGTTATAAAGTCAGAATTGCGCGATAGTCAGAATTGCAAATTCGTAATTCTGACATTTTTCTCAGAATTGTGAGTTTATATCTCGCAATTCTGACTTTATAACATGCAATTGCGAGTTATAAAAAATTGTGAGATAAAAAGTCACAATTACTAATTTTTTATTTAATTGTGGAAACAAGCTTCCATACATCAGAGTCATTTGTTTGTGAATCAGACAACATTGGTTGCACTGTTTTTGTTGCGTACATAACACAAGGAAAATGTCAATTTACTGTCTTTTTATTATTTTGTTTCATATTTAATAATTACTGTGCAATTATTGTGTTTAACTTAAAGGGGTCCTGTTATACTTTTTTCCATGTTCATCTGTCTTTAGTGTGTAATGTTGCTGTTTGAGCATGAAAGTTGGTGGCATTGATTTAGAGACTCCAAAATCGGTGTGGTTAATGTTGGGACTGTCCTCTATCAGTGTGCCAAATTTCATAACTTTCCCGCAAGCAGTTCTATGAGCTGCTATAGACTTCCAGAGTGGAAGAAGAATAAGAGCGAAGAATAATAAACAGAACGCCAACGGATACAATAGGTGCTTGGCCCCTAACTAGCAACTCACTCCATCTCAAGTGCTCAGATGATTTATCTGTCGAGTGCTCGCAATCAAACAACCAAACTGCTCATTTATAGTCTTACTGGTGGTTTAAATTAGTGTGATGCGATGAAGAGTTTATGTATTCGCATCTGGAGGTGAAGGTTCATAGCGGCCTGCTGAACAGCTGGGTACCAAACACAACCGACAGAGCGAATAAACAACGACAATGAGGAAATGGTGGCAGCTTTAAACATCTGTCACATCCCAGCAGGAACTTCCACTAATTAAAAGAGAAACTCAGACAACAGATATTTGATTAACTAAAAACCGCTAACTTATTCTCCAAAGCCCCGACGTACCCCGCGGGGAGATGGTTTCGATAAAACTTCATGAGAATCTGACTGTTCGCCTCAGTCACGCAGCTGCCGTCTCTTTCTCTCTCTTTCTTTTTTTAAGAGTCACTTTGAAAGCTCTTCTGAAAGTGCCATTGGAAACATCTGTTCTGTGGGCATCAGCCGTGAGACGCAGGGCCGGTTCTGACAAGACAAGCATCAGATGAATCCAAATCATGTGGAAATGACCAGACAAAACCAATAAAGCCACACTGACCAGTTCTCAAACCAGTGCCAAGAGGCGTCCCGGTGGACAGGTAAACAAAATGGAAAGAAGGGAGATGATGAGGAGGAAAAAATGCAAAAAGCAACAATAATTATTTTTATTATTGAAATGCGTTAATATTAATATAGTTATTTTATTTTATATAATAATGATAATATAGAGAGAGAATTCCTAGGTTACAAAGCACTATTTAAAGGGGACCTATAATGCCCTTTTTACAAGATGTAATATAAGTCTCTGGTGTCTCCAGAATGTGTGTGTGAAGTTTCAGCTCAAAATACCCCACAGATCATTTATTATAGCTTGTCAAATTTGCCCCTATTTGGGTGTGAGCAAAAACATGCCGTTTTTGTGTGTGTCCCTTTAAATGCAAATGAGCTGCTGCTCCCACCCCCTTTCCAGAAGAGGGCGGAGCTTTAACAGCTCAACAACAACAAAGCTGGAGAATCTCACACAGCCAAAATGAGGATTGTCAGTAACGGTGTTCAGCCTTACATTGTTCAAACTTGAACTTTGAGCGTTGTAACTTTGCAGATGTTGTTTATGTTCAAACAGCAACATTACACACTAACTAAAGTTAAAAAATGAAATCATAATCAAGGACACCTTTAAGTTGTGAAAATGTGTTCTTCAATATTACAGTCAGTCACACATGCGATATAATAAAACGCCAAACTGCAGCAGTAGTGTAAGAGACCAATAATATGACGAAAACCCACCAAACATCAGCTAGGATTAATATATTCTCACATACAGTGAATAAAACCCTTATTAAAAAAGGAGTGGAAAGGAACAGAACATGGTCATTTCCATTCTCTCATCCCGCTCTCATACGGGGTGGAGTGGAAACATTCAAGGAAATTCTCATGGAGAGAGAGAGACGAGGTCCGAGAGTGGCTGCTACTTTAAAAGTTCTTTTTTTTTTTCTTCTGAAAAGAATCTCGCTGTGTGTCCTTCATTGTGAGAGTCTTCCCTCAGGCTCAGTGCACTAAAAAAATCCATTTATCCTTCCTGAGAGTTTGAAGCGGCAAAGAAAAGAGCTAAAGAATCCGGCAGGAGTCACGTGCCGGGTGACATGGCTTTTCCCTTGTAAAGACTATGGGCCTGTCTCACCGCCGTGGGTCCTTCAGAATGGGATCATTCCTAATGACAGCAGAAGAGAAAAGCCCAGTACATCTGTTCCCAATATTTGCATTTCTTTGGTAGATTTCACAATGCACCACTTGACTCGATGGATAAAGGACATTCTCATTCAGGCGTGAGAAACAAGCCCCGTGAATGAGTTCCTCTTTCATTCTGTGAATCAACTCATCGAGAGACATGTATTTACGTTTTTTAAAAAATGAATACGCCTGACGTGATGTGTGTGATACTGCGTTCTCCTCTCCGACCCTGGTTTGAACCAGAGATGTGTGGAAATATATGCATGCAGACATGCAATATAAATGAGGGCTGCCATTCAAAATGAGACCAAATTATTCTGCAGGATTCATCAGCATAATCTGGAGCATTCCATTTTAGATCATTTCATCAATGGTGCATTGACAACGTCGGCAGCACCAAGCAGAATTGCAAACATAAATATAGCTGCGAGCAATTGTTTGGGTTCAAGCGCTTTAAAGCCTTTAAGTGCATGCATAAAAATGTATAATGTTTCATTTAGCAAGGCTGTAACCATCTCAATCATAGATGGAAAAGACAATTTACAGCCAATACAGGTAGTTTACCATAGGAAATATATGTTTTTAAAGCTTTTTAACAGTTATAGTGCCACCTATGGTCCGATCTCCATAAAAGTTGGCATGCTTCAGTCATATGCTGCATGTGCTCACCTTTTTTTGTGAAGTTTTGAGTTTTTGTTTAGGATTTATAGGCATTTGAGTGTATTTTGGCGTGCCCATTTTCTAAATGACCCTGTTATTGCTACCCAAAGGGTAAAGTTCAACATTTTTTTGATAATTATTGATCTAGAGAGTCCAGAGAATTGTACTGCACTGGTTTGGTTCCGATCGAGCGAAAAACATAGGACTAGTTCGCAAAAGTAGGTTTTTTATATAATCGTGAATATTTAATGAGTGATTTGATTGACAGCAGTGGTTCTTGAGGCAAAGTTGTTCAGCATGAGGAGATCTATCAAATGATATGAATATTTTGTGGATGTGTGAAACACCACATGATTACAGAGCCGTAAAACTCTTTAGCACCACCTAGTGGCCGATATCTTTCAAAATCTTACAGACCATGAGTAAAACATGCCCACCAAGTTTAGTTCCGATTGGCCTCTGATAACCTTGTCTAATAGGTGTTCAAAATTCATGAGCCGATAGCGGCCATGTTTTTCGATAAATGCCATTGTCCTCAAAGACAATCATGGCTCCTTGGACCTAGACACTGCATGCCAATTTTCAAGTCAATCAGACTAACGGTTGCATAGTTGTAGTTGTAGTTCGTGTTTTTTTTTATGTTATAGCACCACTAAGTGTCCAATTGTCCAATTTTTACTGTGACCACAGATTGAGCCCATACACATGTGTACCAAATTTGGTGAAAATATCTCATTCCGTTCAAGAGTTATAGCCATTTTAGTAAATGTGGCTCCGCCCACTTAGAACATTTTGGCACCCCTTAGCGACCATGAATCAAAATTTCGAACTTTTTTTTGATAATTTTTGATATTCAGTCTCCAGAGAACATTATAAGGCATGATAACGATATAAGGCAGTCTACGACAAACAGTCTGGGAATTATGAGCAGTTTTGCGTTTTTGATTGCTGTAGCGCCACCTATTGGTCAATCGGGGTCGTATCTTGTTAGTCTCTCCCCAAATTGAGACCTCTCATCTGGCCATGTTTCAAGTCTCTAGGCCTTACAGTTTGGTCTTTATGATCAGTTTTACGGCAGAAGAAAAATAATAAAAATCCTTACAATTACAATAAACAATAACAACAATAAACAATTAACAATAAACCACAGAAAACAATTAGAAAATGCACTGACACTTATGCACACAAATGGAAGTTTCTAGGACTAGCACTCAATTGCATTATAATGCATTATGGGAAGCAGGATTGATACACAACACAAGCTATATTCAAACCTACATGAGCACCACGTACTGTAGTACACGTGTTTAGATCTGTGCCACGGATCTAATTCATGACAGCACCATCTGAAGTGCTGTTTTCTGCATAAAAGAGACTGTGTTCAAAGCTCAGAAGAATCTCACAGCATAAATGTTTATATAATTCAGAGTGACATAAAGAGAGCTTCAGTTACACCAAGAGAATGTTTCTTCCAAGCCCTCGAGACGAGATCAGTCACCAGATGAAAAATGAACAGAGAACGGTGCTTGTCCTTAATCGCAGCACCACTGGAGCCGAACTACATGGACCCAAATAAACCCGTCGTTCCTATTCCCCTCTCCCTTATCGCCTCACTGCAGGGATTCTGATTGAAGTCTGGAGATGTTTTCAAAGCTTTGGACGGCTGCACGGTACTGCAGAGGATCTTCTCCTTCACAACTTCATTTCACAGCCAGAGAAAAAAGTCCCCCTGCAGATATAATAAAAGCCGCCACAGATAAATATGACATTTACGGTGAAGAAAGCTGCAGACTTGAGATTTGTTAAGCCCAAAGGGGACCGATTTAAGGAACTTCCACAAAAGAGTTACTTTAATTAATTTACTGAAGTTTTTTTTTTTTTTTGCAAAATTGCAGTCCGCAGCATGGGATCAAACTCTCCATAAGCTATCACATGGGTTATCTTAAGCTTATATTCTTACAGGCCTCAGATCACATGCTACATTGAGCCGAGCTGTGGGGTCTGGGATGGGTCTACAGCGGGAACGAGTCCTACTGCTGAATGCCGTTCTGAAATCAACAACAAATGGAAACTACATACAGATAACACATGAGTATGGGTGTGAGATATTGGCAAAAAATAAAATCTCAATATTTTGGGGGATTTTTTAGGCAATATTTTGCCCAGAGTGTGTTTTTTGCTAGTACCAGAGCTGGTTTAGGCCTATCTAAAAGGTGGCAGGCTGTCTTAATGAGTGATTCATTTGATAATTCATTCAAACAATTAATTCAAAATGGTTGATTCATTTAGAAATTAAGCAAATGACTGTCTTTATGAATGGGTCATTGAATCATTCATTCAAATGATTAATTTAAAAACACAGATTCATTCAAGTATGAAACATGTTGCTCTGCAGTTCTGCTCTGGCTTTGTTTGGAACTAAAACAGACAATATTGTGTCCAAAACACTCAATATTAACTTCCTGTTTGTTGAACTGTTGAATAAAATCAATATCACATTCATGATCGCGCTTATGTGCTGATATTCGGGAAAACCACACTCTTGCTTGTGTATCGTTACTTGACTTACTGTTATAGGCTAAATATAAAACAACAAAAAAATCATACAGGGATATTTTTTGCCCACATAACTTAAATTATAGAGGCATTGTAACTGAATTCTGATAGGCTTCATCACACAGTCAATGCTTTTGGACTCTCAAAACGTGTTTTTGATCATTTTTTCCAGTGTGTGACATACTTGATAATGTCAGCTCGCATATTGTTAAAACGGCAATTGATATATTATCGTACATGATAAATATTGCACAGCCCTACACATGAGCCAAAGCCACAAGACTGTAAGTCCATATCAAGGGTGGAATGAAAATCTAAAGGACAAAAGTGGAAGAGAAAATCATATACTGACTTTAATCAAGTCATTGAGTTGGCTATTGGACTGGACGACCAATCAATCGATCATAGAGAAACCAAAAATAATTACGCTGGTTACTGGGTTCAGATGGAGTTTGAATGGTTGTTAACATTTTCAACTGTATACTCTTAAAAATAAAAGTTCTTTATTGGCATTAGAGCTGCACGATTAATCGTAAAAAGATTGCAATCTCGAAACAAACACCCACACGATCTTATTTTATTAATGGCAACAATTCGGCCGTCTCTATTAAACCGTTGACAAAATCATACTGGAATCTTCAAATATCTATTTGTGCTGCCGTGGTGAGATAGAGAGAGCAGTTTTGAACCACACAGTACTTATTTCTGTGTTATAAATATTCAAATTATCACAGAAGTACTGAAATAAAAGTTTAAAGTTAGGATATAAACACTGATGTCTGCGATAGCATGAGCAAACCACCTTTTGAAACTAACTTGGCGCTTCAAATAACGGTTGTATCAATTACATCATTATGCCACTAGTTGGTGACAAGTGACTTTAAGAAATGCATTTGTCATTGAATCATTCATTCAAAAGATTTGTTCAAAAACACTGATTCATCCAGTAATGAAACAGGTATTTATTAATGAGTCATGAATTCATTCTTCCATTTTTCCAGCAATTAATATTTTGTCAGAACCTCTAGTAAATTACATGTTATTTTCTTTAGTTGTATATTCAGAATCATGGGAGAATCGTGATCTTATTTGAAACTAAAAAATCGTGATTCTCATTTTATCCAGAATCATGCAGCTCTAATTGGCATCAATGGTTCCATGAAGAACTTTCCATTCCACAAAAGGTTCTTTATAGTGGAAATAAGGTTCTTTAGTTATTTTAAGAACTGTTTACTGAAATGTTCTTTGGTGAACCAACAATGATTCTTCTACAGGAGCTTTTGCACCGTGAAGTTATAGGAACTCAGTCATAAGAAGTAGCCACCAGGGCATTCCACTGAGAATTAAACTTTCCTGGTTGCATTCGCACCACATAAGCCGGCCAACATTGATGTCATTTAAGAACGGCATTCAACAATGTGAACAACTGGAGGATGGAGGATGTGTTTATTGGTTTCGTGATAATGGAGATCGAATGTTGATGTATGTTATGTGATTGAAAGAGCAAAAAGGAGGGCTAAGAGACGAAATCTCCAACGACAACTTGAAGTGCTACATATCATCGAGGCTGAGAAAAGAACACAACGGCGAAGACAAAAGTGACAGCTAAATGCCGTTAACATTACCTTTCTGGGTTTGTTAGTTCGTGGAGTAAGTATGCAAACTATAGTTCATATTGTTTCACCCTCCAATTTCATTTTATGTCATGTCTTTATTTTCTGCACCAAATTATGGAGAGTAGTATCAATAAGACTTATTGATTACAGCAAGTAATATTGGTATAGATAAAATCCTAATGATACCCATTCCTACTAAAAGACTAGTCTGACATTGTGATCCATTCCCAGTCATTAGATGGTTCAAGCTGTTTTAGGTGGTTGACTATCATCTGGATGGGATTTGGCTAAGATGGAAAACCATCTCAGACTAGAAACACACTAGTTGCCATAGTCCAAAATCCATCTTGACCTCATTTTACCAGCTTTTGGTTCTGCGTGCTCAGCCAGAGCCCTTGGCCTTTAGGTCAACTGCATTGTGTGGAAACCTGTTATGTTTCATATCTACAACTTAATCTGGTTTTATTTAGATTATCCAGCAAGACTGACCAGAAGTGAGCTGGTCAAACAACAGGTCACTGTGCAATGACAATCAAAGTGATGAAACCACTTTTCAATTGTGTTAGTTTCATTCCACCATCTGCCTGTCAGGACCGAAAGCTTAAAGAGGATTAAAACAAACTCATGATAAAACAATATTTTATGGAAGTAAACCATGTTTGTGACATGTGGCATTTGCTGGGATTACTGCACTGTAAATATGTTCCAGACTAAAAGCGTAGACAGCTTCAAGTTCAAAGACATGGATGTTTATGACCTGGTTTCAGAGAAACCACCTCCTAAAAACATTTACTACCCATCCGAAAACCACCATGCTGACATCATGTAACAGAACTGCAATAATAAACTCGATATTTCAAAGCAACGAAGAACATCTCTGTTGCATAACAATCCTTTCAATTCATTCCGTTCTGGTACAATGTGTAGGGAATAATACATCTGTCTCATCCCTTCTCCATTTCGCCCCATGGCTTCTGTTTAACTGAGCATCCGTACCGGGAACTTGGATTGAAGCTTCCAGAGAGGATGATACTCAGAGAAGAGGGGGAGGGAAGGTTGAAGCCACAGATCTGTGATCTGGTCGACATTGCCAAGGAACAACGGATTACAAGAAAACAGGAGATGAGGAAGAATCAGGCCACTGTCAGTCCGGATCATTAACTGCAGACAACTGTGCTTTAAAGGTGGATAAAAGAGGGGCATTCATACAGACATTACAAGGTCATGGGTTCGATTCCCAGGAAAAGCAGAACTGATAAATGCAGCTTTGGGTAAAAGCATCTGACAAATGCATAAATGTAAAAGCAATCAAATTATACTTTATTTCCATTAGTAATGTCAACATAAACTGATGTTGGCAACCAACTTACTTGGTAATGTATAAGTAAATAGGATATTCAAAATGTTTAGCAACTCATTCTTTGAGCGATGATAGTGGTTGGTTAAAATTGTAGTTTTGTGGCTTTTAATCAATGGCTGTGTCCAAAATCACCTCCAGAGTCCATTTGGGAACAGGCATCACAGTTACGTCACTGCAGTTGCACAAAAACGGCCAAGATCCACGGAATAAGAGGAAAGAATTTCTTGTTGGAAGTCAGAATTGGAATGCAAAAAAGAGAGGGTCTTCGTTGTTACAGAATACCGTGGTCGAAGCTAAATGCAGACGTTTATGGTTGCAAGCCATTAAACAGACTGGACTGATGAAACCTGTAACTATTAGCATGAACTTGATAGATCTACATAATATTCACACATATTATGCAGTTCATAGGGGGCATAATGTATTAGCCCAACAGTTACAGCATGAAATAATATTTAAACCTATAACAATTTACATAGATAACATTCAAACCTATAACATTTATATCTCTCAATTCTGCAATTGCAAGTTTATATAAGAAATTCTGAGTGGGAAAAAAGTCTATAAACTCACAGCTGTAAGGAAAAAAGGCAGAATATCATGTTTATATCTTGCAATACAGGTTTTTCTTCTCAGAACTGTGAGATATAACTTGGAATTGCAAGAAAAAAAGTCAGAATTGTAAGATATAAACTCGAAAATTCCTTTTTTATTCTTTTATTCCATGGCTTCCACAGATTGCTACTGCAGAACTGTCATTTTCTGCCACCAAACAGGCTCCGCCCCACAAAACATCATTGGTTTGCGATGTTTTGCACCCAAATGGTCTATACCCTTGAACAGTGTGCGATTTGAGGAGACAGCCATTTGTAATGGTGTCCAAAACCATAGTAGATATTATCAAGCACACTAATTCAATCCTACAATGCATCTCAAACAATAAAGAACGTACAGTCAGTGACTAGATAATACCCATAATGCACTGTAAGGGTTGTGTCAAATTAATTTCTGCAACTCTCTGGAAGATGGCATCCAAAGTGGAATCATACAGGTGTAAGTTCCTTTACTTTAATGGACTAGGGGTTATATGGTGGCGATTTCAGACACCGCCAATGTGTGTAAGCTTTATGGCCACCTACATGCTAGTTTACTCTAAAAGTGGACTGAATCAACTAAAACATAAAAAATCAGATATGCATTTTAAATGTAAAGTCTTTCTCTACCAGGGAAATTGATTAAAATAATGATGACATCACTGCTTATGAGTGTACAGAAAATGGAGGCCATCCTTGACCCCATTATCACCTTACACCAATGGGCTGAAATGTAAACTAGTGGCTTTAAAGCTCCTATATGGTCAACCTCAAATTATTTTAACAGGAAATATGCCATCCCTGGTTTGGAAATCAGAATTTCATATCTTTTAAATCACTGTCATGTGGATCAACATATTGAAATGTGATGCTCAAATTCTCTCTAGTCTCTACTGTCTCTTCTAGGGAGCAATGGCCAAAGACCAAAATAAATAAATAAACTCAAGTCATTTGTCCTTATTTTCACTTCTAGTAAATGTGCGACCTTTAGCCTGAGATGGACAACGTGATCTCAAAAAGCGCATTCAGTCTTGTTGAGTTTGCCTGAGAATCTGGAAGTGCTACAAGATAATGTTACCAAACAGTGTCAGGTAATCAAATGTAAAACGCATCAGTTGGTTTTCAATGGAGTTTGAGTGACAATAAATGCATCCGTGTCCTCCAAGCACTTGTTATGTGAGAACAATAGAGTGACCAGCATGGCAGAACACAACAGGAAATAAAGGCCAATTTCCTTCACACGCTTGATAAAAGGCTCTTTCTGAAAGTGACAGCTCTTTCCTGTCAAAATCGCTTATATCCTGTAAACAAGAGTCTAGTAACGTCCAGTGATGTCATGAAAGAGTTGACACAATGTCCAATGAAAACATTATTTATAATAATTCAACTTCAATTTCAGACAAATTCTGATGGAATGAGCCACATTGTAAGACACACAGAATGTGTCTGTGAAGTTTCAGCTCAAAATCCCCCACAGATCATTTATTATAGCTTGTTAAATTTGCCTGTTTGGGTGTGAGCAAAAACATGCTGTTTTTTGTATGTGTCCCTTTAAATGCAAATGAGCTGCTGCTCCCGCCCCCTTTCCAGAAGAGGGCGGAGCTTTAACAGCTCAACAACAACAAAGCTGGAGAATCTCACGCAGCCAAAATGACGAAAGTGTTCAGCCTTACATTGTTCAAACCGGAGTCGACACTGATGGAGAGACTCAGGAAGAAGTTACAACTTTTAGACGTTTCTGAATGGTTAGTGGATAAATTGATGTAGTTGCTGTGGAGTTGATTCAACTCATCCACTAGCATGTGCCGTCATGTTCATCTTTTGTGTTGAATTGACCCTCGTTTGGTGTAAAATGACGGCATGACAACAACACTCTACTACAACAACTCTTCCTCTTCTCTAAAGCAGCCCAACATGGCCCCGCCCCCTTTGTTGTGTGTTCTCGGGGGTGGGGTTTATGTAAATTTGGGGGTTTGTGATGTCACTAACCCAGGAAGAAGCTTGTTGTAGTCCCTACCAGTCCTTAAACAGTGATTTCTGTAAAAGAAAATATCTCTTTGCATTGAACTTTGAATGTCGTAACTTTGCAGATGTTGTTTATGATCAAACAGCAACATTACACACTAACTAAAGTTAAAAAAGTGAATCTATCATTTCAAAACACTGCAGCGTTCTCATCCTTCACGTCAAAATAAAGCCTGTTCTGCAACAGATTATAAAAGCATTTGTGAACATCTCTGCTAGCAAAAGAAACATAAATCAGGTTCCTTCCAGAAATCAGTCAAGAACACATGACTGCTGGAATGAGACCGCTGGCTTTATCACAAGACTCATATTCATGAAACGGTCATCAGCAATTATACACGGCCACAGGAAGTTTCTGGGGCAAGAGAAGAGATAAGATAAGCCTGGAAGAGAGCAGAAATAACAGTGCAGCAGAGAAGACATGCTTTAATATGCTACTGCACGATGCATTTCAGAGACTGAATTAGTTAAATCTCAGCTTTTATGCATCACTAAATGAGCTTTGACCTGTGACAGAGACACAAACTGGCTGCTCCGCTGACAGGGAAGGTTAAATACAGAACTACTTGATAAGTGACTCTCCGATTAAGCTTAATTAGCCTTAATTAGCTGAACAGGAAAAGAAAAACAACAATGCGTTTGAGGACAAGCGCAGCATTGAAAAGAAGAAATCGAGTGAATGCAGGACTAGAGCAAGATGTTTTACTGTAAATGACAGCTTAACAAGTCAAGCAGCAGGAACGTGACCAATAATGAGTATATTAATTGAGTGTTGCATTTGCACAATAACCACTATCAAATCAAACAGGTTTTCCATGCATACATAAACTTTTGCACAGTAGGACTGGACGATAAATCGCAATTAACACAAAAATTAACTTAAACCGATTTGGCTTAGTGCGATCATTTTTTATGCACAGCTTGTCAGGGAAGCACAGCTCTGTGATCAGTAGTAAACTGATCTGAAAACACTGCGAGTCTGAGTAGTTTATAATGTGCATTTGAAAAAGCAACACACGTCAAACATCTTTCCAAACATGAAAAGCATTTTTGAACCTCTTGTCCAACAAAAGACAACATTTAATAACATGCTTTTACACCAAACTCACTTCAAACATCTGTTGAGTGTTTCTTACACAGAATAAGGTACACAACATATTATTTCATAGTATTCTATACAGTGATAAGGGCTATTTCGATTAGCATTGCATAATTTGAAAAGGCTTGAAGAACTCAGATAAACCATATATTGTCATAGTCGTGTGTTTATTAATCATGTTTAAACAATCAAAGCATTTCAATCTTTTGTTTATTCAGCGACAGCGAAAGTATGATGCCCATTAGGGCTGGGCGATATATCGAATGCTTTTGTCACGTGCATTTTGTCAGTAAAGCCGGTTCCCTGATTGCCGCTAAATCGCCATCACCTGCTTTCAAATGGAGCGGCATTTAATAGACAGAGCCGTAGATCACTGATAAGCCACGCAATATCGCGTTCATATCGCAGATGTATCGCGATTTAGCGGCAATCAGGGAACCGGCTTTACTGACGAAATGCGCGTGACAAAAGCATTCGATATATCGCCCAGCCCTAATGCCCATAGGGATCTCCTGGAATGACATGCGTTATATCGCACTTCTGTGGGGCGTATTTGGCGTTTCTGCACGAGAGCGCCCTCTGGCTTTCAGATAGAGCAGCATTTACTACTGATCACAAAGCCGTGCTTCACTGAGAAGAGAGCCAAATCGCGTGCGGTTTAATTTCGATTAATCGTGCAGGCCTAGCACACAGTATGCACTCTAGGTGCCCTATTTTAGCAATCTAAGTGCATGGCGCAAGGTGCACTTAAGGCATTTACGAATCCTCTTTTGCTAGTTTAACAACGGAAATGGTTGGCATGCCAGGCACATGGTAGAAAAGGGTTGTACCTAGTCTCTTAATGAGTCATGGGTGTGTTTTGGGCATAACGTGCAAAAAAACAACCAGAGCCTCATCTCCCATTCCCTTTAAATGCCAGCTGCGCTCACGCCATGGTGGATTCGCTATTTATATGCAAGTGGAAAGACTGAACGCTTCTCCAGAGAGTAATTCTTTTATTTTTAATATTTGTCATGTTTGTGTGGTGCTGCGTGTCCCTGTGTGTGTAATAAGCAGAGTGTATGCACGTTGTGCACCCCCCAAATAGGCGCATATTACTAACGCACTCTTTAACTAACAAAAAAATACTGCACCATTGACTATAGAGCAGGTTTTTGTTGGTCAATGGTGCAGTCGTTTTCAGTTTCCTCAAAATAGCAACATGCCAACAATGCGCCTGAACACACCTCGTTTTCAGACCAGCACACCCATGGGCGAACAGATGGACACGAGTGTATTTGCTATTTAAACAACATGGTGCTGGACATGAAAATGACAACTGTGTCGGGCTGAAACTAGCCTAGAACACTTGCGTCGCGCGACTCGCGCCTGGCGTCACATTGCGCCAGGTGCATGATAGGGCTCAATATACTTCAAAAATAGAATGAGTAGTATGCTATCCCGAACATAGCCTTGGTCAGTTGTTACACACCTTGAAATTCAACATTAGAATAAATAATAATATGTTGTTTCAACTTAAAAAAGTACTGTGCTGACTTAAAATTTTAAGTTTAATCAACTTGGATTTTTGAGTCATCACAACCCAAGTTGTGATAACTAATTGCAACAATCATTTTTTACAGGGCAAGCATACTACAATATTAGCTGTATATACAATGTAAACAAGTGCCTCAATTATCCATGACATCCATATGTGCTAAGTAAGTAAAGCCTACATAGAAGGAATTTACTTGGGGAAAAAAAACAGGAAACAATTTTCACTTAGAAATTGCTAGTAAATTTCCCAAATAATTACAAAGAAATGACAAGTAACACACTGAATTAAATGCATCTAAAAAAATAGTCTTTTCTTGCTAAATGTACTGCAATAATCTTTATTTACAGTGTAACTGAGTTTTATGCCAATTCCTCATAGAAATGTTCAACATCAAATCATATTTCAATAACCAAGAATGTCATTTCCCATGATACTGTGCTTGTCCTTTTGTGATGCATGTCAAAGCAATTATTCTTAAAATAAATGGCTTCGTCCTAAAAACATTCTCAGAACTTCATGTCAGCATTTTTGTTTTACAGGTCTATTGTTCCCATATGTACGTACAGAGCTTTTGTTTCGAAATAAAGAATCACAGGAATATTGTGATTGTATCAGATTACAAGAGATGCATTGACATTGAATGATTTTCATATTCATGCACCAAGACACTGCCAATAATGCATGATGCATGTACAAGTATTACCATGATTCCTAGACAAAAAACAAAGTAATCCATGCCAAATAACAGGGCCAGGACTGATGCAATCTGTGTAATTCATTGCTTGAACAATCTAGATTCATTAATATCAAGCAATCATGCTAGATCGAATTCAATCTTAATTTAACTATGTATAAGTTAAACGTCAAATTTAAAGTGTTTTGTTGAACATTCTGTTCTTTAATGATTCATTATACTGGCAGCAGTTTGACATCATTACTGCATTAAACCTGCTGTAATATTGTTATCTAGTGCACATGCATTGCAAGAAGGAAGAATCTGATTTGTTGTCTTGCCAAAGGAAGGTCAGATGAAGGAGGTTAGAACATCAACCCATCCAGCATCAACTCCCATGAGGCTCATACTAACACAAACCATATTATCGTGACCACATTACCGCACATCTGTCAAGGTTACGCTCCATTTGACACAATAATTGAAACTCCTCACCCATAAAAACTGCATTTTAAGAGTTCATAATAAGAAAGCTCAGTGTAATAAATACAAATCCACTCCAACTAACACAACGGTTGATGAGTTTTTATCATTACACACAGAATGATGTCAGCTTGTTTTTGAGGTCTTGAGGGATATTACGGGCAACTTTTAGGTTTCAGGCTTATTTCATTCAATAAAATCCTGTCATAATAATAAAAATGGAAAAGTGTTCATAATAGATGTTTCTGTTTCTTGCAATGTCAAGGTCATGGCTTCAATTCCTAGGGAATGCATGGACTGATAAATAAGTAGACCTTGAACGCAATACATAGAACCCAAGAGTTCCGTATAGAAGCATTCCTTCTAAAAGTGCTAGAAGGCCAGATGGCAGGAACATGTCACCCATTCGATGGCCTTACCAACTGTGCAAACTGCACTTCACTATCTCACACAGCAACTGTGAAAATAGGAAAAGGAAAAAGGCTGAGTCGAGAGAAAGTGAATAGAACAGAGTCCACAAGCGGCTGCATACCTCCCCCTCTCTCTCAGACGCCCGCCCGTCACAATAGGGCAGAGGTATGCGCTTGAAAATCCCTCTCATCTCAGAACCGAGGTCGAGAGCGTCAGGGTCAGTGTCCCAATTGTCTGAAGCCACTGGAGAAAAGCGAGCGGGTTAACCCTCGTGACCCCCGAGTCCAGCTCCAGTGCGGTTAATGACTGATCCGCTTTCACTGTCTCTACCGTGAGTCAACAGACACTCACCAACCAGAACATGATGTCAGGCCACTGACTCAATCCTTAATCAAAACATATTATTTTACTGCTTACAACTACCACTGGGAAATATGTTAGACCTGGATGTCAGATTAAAAAGACCTATGATGAAAGATTTACTTTTGCTCACTCGAAGCAGTTGAAAAATAGCCAATGTATGCATATCTATTGCTCAATATTAAACCATCACTAATATTATTGCTCAAACTTACATCTTTGCAAATGAAAATAGCTAAGTATTACATGTGGAACTCTTTCAAAAACTTACTATCATAGCTCTCAAGGATTACTATTTGTGAAAAGTGTTGATTATAGCATTATATTTAGATCGTGGCATGAAAGGTTGCAGTGATGAACACTGTAGTCGATCACAGACATGTTGTTGAGCTCATGAAAGCAGTGATCTTGTCATTGCAACTCAATTTCTGCACAGTAACGAATGCTTTCATCATAACTAACAGTGCAAACACAATGTAAAATATAGGTGAAAGCTGCAAATATCAGGGTTCAAGTGTTTTAAGGCCTTTAAGCTAATGCATAAAAGAAGTATTATGTAACCATCTCAATCATAGATGGAAAAGACCATTTACAATCAATAGGCAGTTTTCCATATTAAATGCATTTTTATTTAAAGCTTTTTAACAGTTATAGCGCCACCTATGGTCCGATCGCCATAAAAGTTTGCATGTTTGTTTTTGCTCACCTATTTTCGTGAAGTTCAGAGTTTTGGTTTAGGATTTATAGGCTTTTGAGTATATTTTGCCACGGCAATTTTCTAAATGACCCCGTTATAGCTATCCAAAGGGTAAAGTTCAACTTTTTTTTTTTTTTGATAATTATTGATCTAGAGAGAACAGAGAATTGTACTGCACTGGTTTGGTTCCGTTCAGGCGAAAAACCTAGGACTAGTTTGCAAAAGCAGGTTTTTTACATAATCATGAATATTTAATGAACGATTTGATTGACAGCAGTGGTTCTTGAGGCAAAGTTGTTCAGCATGAGGAGATCTATCAAATGATATGAATATTGTGTGTATGTGTGAAACACCACGTGATTACAGAGGTGTAAAACTCGTTAGCACCCCCTAGTGGCCGATTTCTTTCAAAATTCTGACAGACCTCTAGGACCATGAGTCAAACATGCCCATGAGTTTCGTTCCGATCGGCGTCCGTTAACCTTGTCTAATAGGTGCTCAAAATTCATTGGTCGATGGCGGCCATGTTTTTCAAGATACACCAATGTCCTCATACACAATCATGGCTCCTTGGACCAAGACACTGCATGCCAATTTTCAAGTCAATCGTACTAACGGTTGCGCAGTTATAGCTGTTATCATGTTTTTTCGTGTTATAGTGCCACCAAGTGGCCAGTCGCCACATACTTTTTTACACAACCTCAGAATGAGCTCTTACATAGTTGTGCGGAGTTTGGTGAAAATATAGCATTCCATTCACAAGTTATAGCCATTGTAGTAAAAGTGGCTCCACCTACTTCGAACATTTTGGTGGCCCTTTGGGACCATGAATCGAAATTTAATCTTTTTTCATAATTGACAATCAGACTCCGGAGAATCTCACTGCACCGGTTGGGTTCCGATCGGGCCAAAAACCTACGACTTGTTCGCAAAAGTAGGTTTTTCAAAAAATCCAAAATACCTGAAAATTTTGCCATGAACAACAAGCGATTCCAAAGCATGCATTTTGTCTGTCTTGAGTCAAGGATTTCAGTGATATAAGACACTTGAGTCTACGCCTAACAATTTAGGAGTTATATTGTGTACTTTTGACCGCTGTAGTGCCCCCGTCAGGCCGATCGGGGTGAGCCTTGGTGACGTTGTAGACGGTGTGAGTGCTACTAGCCCTAAAAGTTTCAAGTCTCTACGACTTACGGTTTGGTCTGCAAGATCACTTTTAGGGGAGTAAGCTGATCCTTGGAAATTTTAACAATTACAACAGGGTTTCAGAGCTACACACTTGAACCCCTAATAAGAGATTTGTTGATTCTAACGGGAGCTTTGGCGAGAGTCCAGAACACTCCAGAGAATGTAAATGGAGCGTTCTTTGATTGCTTTTCTATATTTCTGACTTCTAAATCCATGACCCCTTTAAGCTTCAATGCAAATTTAATTCAACAGAAAGGAAAAGAAGAGGATTTTAATCCTATAAAGCAACCTGAGCATTTACTGTATCATTTCAACTGTTTTGCTTGACATGATGATTTTCACTCACTGTTTATGAACAAGAACTGTATCCACACAAGGGTCAAAAGCTAAAGGATCATCTAAGCGATGAAATCCATTTTCCCCTCCACATGCAGCACTTTGTGATAAAAGGTGCAGGATTAAAAGCATGCAAACAGTATGTCGGCCTTAGCCTACATTTCACTGAACCGTGTGTGCAGCTCATACTTCAGATGATAAGTGGGTCACAACATCTCAGGCCCTCAGTAGCACAGAGTGGTCTGTGTCACCATATATCTCGACCCCTGACCAGAGGGGTCTTCAGTCTTGACCCGTGTGATGCCATCTGCCGAGCTGATGCTTGTTCTGCTGCATCACCGGTTCTCCTCTGACCTTCACTCTCGCTTTGGCCCCAAAAGCCACTTTTCCATTGTCAGACCAGTGCGAGCCAGGGCTAACAATGTGTGGGTGGGGCCAATAGCCTCAGACCTAGAGTCACCAGGTCAAAAATTAAGCTGTGCTTCCACTGTCGGGCCAGTAGGTGTGGTGCACTTGGAATAAAGAGGATGTTAGGATGCTGAATCTGTGATTTTATTTTTCGCCATATCACCCAGCCCTATAAAGCATATAGTTCCAACCCTAAATCCTCTAAAAGTCAGTCTACACACACCTGTGATGCACATCAGTTGGAATCAACGTTAATGCACTAAGATGAGACAGCTAAACTGCCCATGTTGTGCTAACAACACATTCGTCCTAATCTTGACTAGTTTGGGACAAATCTGCACAATCCCAGAGATTTCATCCATTAACACAAAGCACACTCTGGAGGAAATGTCTTAATAATGGGCATCCATCCATCCATAAATCAACCACAAATGTGCATCACTGACACATGCTGGCAAATAAGCATACATGATTGAAAAAAAAGAAGAATGATACAAATGATACAAATCCCAATGCGTCTACAAAGAAGCGACTGTAAAAAGCACAAGAAAAATGAGCCGTTTCTTCCACTACAGTCCCTGATGCATAAATACTGCAAGATGTGTGGCTGAGAAACGCCAACATTTCTGACAACAAAATGGACTTGATGTGATTTTTGTCAGTGTTCGAATACAAATTACCCACTTCAGCTTCATTTACTGCCAAACTCTCATATAGATGTTTCAGTAAAGCCATGATGGCAGAAACCAAACGGGATGAGTGACAGAATAAGGAGATAACAACTTATGTTTCATTTGCTGTAGCACTCACTGTGCAGAACATAACATGCTTACACTGGGCCTGTAACATGATTATACACAGCTGGAAAGCACACACATCCAACAAGTGTCACTCAGTTACCCATTAGGATTTAGGAACTGGATTTCTGACTTTGAAAGCTAAGTTTTGGCTATATGTCACAACATTATATGATCACTGTCAATGTACAAAACAAAACCTGTTGCGTTTTCAGCGGTGTTAAGCAGACTCTGACTAACTTGTTGACTAGTACCTCTGATAGGCCATTGCGTTCACATGCTCAACAGATATGACTGTGATTGGCTTCAATGTTCAACACTTGTAAAAACACGCTGTAAATAGCTGTGAACAAACACGAACGAGAGATACTGAATATACCCGGTGCTCTGTACTACCATCCTGCAGAAATGCTGGTAACAAACTTTATTTTTTGTACCGACTGGTACGTTTGACAGCCCAGCCCGGCCACCTGTTCAACTGCTCATTAACACAAATATCTATGAGCCAATCACATAGCAGCAACTCAGTGCATTTAGGCATGTAGACATGGTCAAGATGATCTGCTGAAGTTCAAACTGAGCATCAGAATGAGGAAAAAAAATGTGTTTTGGTTGTAGGTGCCAGACAGGCTGGTCTGAGTATTTCAGAAACTTTTGATCTACTGGGATTTTCACACATAATCATCTCTAAGGTTTACAGAGAATGATCTGAAAAAGAGAAAATATCCAGTGAGCATCGGTTCTGTGGGTGAAAATGCCTTGTTGATGTCAGAGGAGAATGACCGGACTGGTTCCAGCTGATAGAAAGGCAACAGTAACTCAAATAACCTTGAAGCAGATGAGCTCCAGCAGCAGAAAAAACACCAGTGACACTCCAGTCAGCTGAGAACAGCAAACTGAGGCTTCAATTCACACGGACTCACCAAAACTGGACAATAGAAGACTGGATTTCTATGAGTCTGGATTTCTGCTGCAACATTCAGATGGTAGAGTCAGAATTTGGTGTAAACAACATGAAAGCATGGATCCATCCTGTCTTGTGTCAGCGGTTCAGGCTGCTGATGGTGTAATGGAGTGAGGGAGATTTTCTTGACACACTTTGGGCCTCTGAGTACCAACTGAGCATCATTTAATCACCACAGTCTACCTGAGTATTGATGCTGACCATGTCGATCCCTTTATGACCATCTTCTGATCTACTTCCAGCAGGATAATGCACTGTCACAAAGCTCAAACCATCTCAAACTAGTATCTTGAACATGACAATGAGTTCACTAAACTCAAATGACCTCCACAGTCAGCAGATCTAAATCCAATAGAGCAGCTTTGGGATGTGCTGGAATGGGAGATTCACATCATGGTGATATCATGTCAATATGGACCAACACCTCTGAGGAATGTTTCCAGCACCTTGTTGAATCTATGCCATGAATAATTAAGGCAGTACTGTGTGTATAAATTTCTCTCTGCCACACCACGTTGTGACAGCACTCAGAGATGCATTGTGGGACTGAATCCCTACACAATAGCAGACAAAAGGGTAAAGCAATGTCAGTGACAATGCCAAAATTAGCAGCAACAGATATTCCCTGGGCCAGTAAATCATCTCCGTCTAATACCTGCACAGAGACGCACGACACCATGCAACACATCTGGAGAAACTCTATCGGGGCGTCTCCTTCACCAACCTGCAAGATGAGATTGTGTTGGGGTGGATGTGTGCATACATTTGACTGAATGATGGATATATATGCCTGTTCAGATTTCATATAAGAACAATGTCAAGCTCTCAAGCTAAAGATCAGGATACAGAACACAGCCAGAGGTTAAAGAGGGTGTTACACAAACTGCCTTGCAAATAAAATGAATGTCTCTGCAGCGTCCAACCACTCAAACACTTTTCAATTAAATAAAGACACACAATAGAAGTACACATAATAGAAGTGGCGTTCACCCTGTTTAACTTTAAATCAGTCCTGGGTTGAGCCTTTTGGGTCATTTTTTGGGTTATTTTTCCAGTGTTTGGGTACTTTTTGTGTTACACAGATCCTGGGTCAGACGTAACAACCAAGTGTTTGGGCAGTTTTTGCGTTACCCAGATCCTGGGTCAGACGTAACAACCCAGCGTTTGGGCAGTTTTTGCGTTACCCAGATCCTGGGTCAGACGTAACAACTCAGCGTTTGGGTAGTTTTTGCGTTACCCAGATCCTGGGTCAGACGTAACAACCCAGCGTTTGGGTCGTTTTTGCGTTACCCAGCTCCTGGGTCAGACGTAACAACCCAGCGTTTGGGTCGTTTTTGCGTTACCCAGATCCTGGGTCAGACGTAACAACCCAGCGTTTGGGTCGTTTTTGCGTTACCCAGATCCTGGGTCAGACGTAACAACCCAGCGTTTGGGTAGTTTTTGCGTTACCCAGCTCCTGGGTCAGACGTAACAACCCAGCGTTTGGGTAGTTTTTGCGTTACCCAGATCCTGGGTCAGATGTAACAACCCAGCGTTTGGGTAGTTTTTGCGTTACCCAGATCCTGGGTCAGACGTAACAACCCAGCGTTTGGGTAGTTTTTGCGTTACCCAGATCCTGGGTCAGACACAACAACCCAGCGTTTGGGTAGTTTTTGTGTTACACAGATCCTGGGTCAGACGTAACAACCCAGCGTTTGGGTAGTTTTTGTGTTACCCAGATCCTGGGTCAGACGCAACAACCCAGCGTTTGGGTAGTTTTTGTGTTACACAGATCCTGGGTCAGACGCAACAACCCAGCGTTTGGGTAGTTTTTGTGTTACACAGATCCTGGGTCAGACGTAACAACCCAGCGTTTGGGCAGTTTTTGCGTTACCCAGATCCTGGGTCAGACGTAACAACCCAGCGTTTGGGTAGCTTTTGCGCTACCCAGATCCTGGGTCAGACGTAACAACCCAGCGTTTGGGTAGTTTTTGCGTTACCCAGCTCCTGGGTCAGACGTAACAACCCAGCGTTTGGGTAGTTTTTGTGTTACACAGATCCTGGCTCAGGCGTAACAACCCAGTGTTTGGGTAGTTTTTGTGTTACACAGATCCTGGGTCAGACGTAACAACTCAGCGTTTGGGTAGTTTTTGCGTTACCCAGATCCTGGGTCAGACGCAACAACCCAGCGTTTGGGTAGTTTTTGCGTTACCCAGATCCTGGGTCAGACGCAACAACCCAGCGTTTGGGTAGTTTTTGTGTTACCCAGATCCTGGGTCAGACGCAACAACCCAGCGTTTGGGTAGTTTTTGTGTTACCCAGATCCTGGGTCAGACGCAACAACCCAGTGTTTGGGTAGTTTTTGTGTTACACAGTGTCTTGTGGTGTGTGTGACGTACAAATCCATGCAAAACTATTTTAAGCAGCATTTGCTAATTACTATGCATGCATCTTTTATGAACTCATTAATTGAGAGACTACATGGAAAAGTACATTTCATTTGTCACACCGCAGAACAATTTAAAACAATCTGATAAAGGGCAAAAATGGGATTAAATGGATACTGGTTAAAGGACCTAAAATGTACTTTCCCTTATACATAGATAAATCTTGAATTTGACCAAAGAAACATCCAAGAACACATTATGCATTATCTACTCATCTCACCATTCATTTAAAAAAACAAATTTAGAATTAAAGTAGCTGCATTATCTAATCTGCCTGCTAAATAAGCATGCTTAATACCCGACAAAACACTTGTTTTTAAAACAAGATTTAATTTGCCACATTCCAAAACCAACAAAAAACATTAATTGTCATGATACTTGTGTCTCCGCCAAATGACAACAGTTACACAAATACGGTTTGAATAAACAAACAGGCTTGTTGTGGCGTAAACCAGCAGCTGGCAGAGATCTGCTCTGATGATGCCAGTCACAACTGTTGGTCATTAACAAGTACAAGAGAGAATGAACCAGACGGGTGACTGATTACAAACCAAGCATGAATTCACATTGCTAAAGATCCATACATTGCTTCTTGCTAACCTATTAGTACCCATTTCTTCTCCAATGCACCCAAACCAAAAGAGTCCTCAAGTTCCTGTGATATTCTGGTCTCAATATGATCCGAGTCCATGGATTGTCCATTTTATCATCTGCCAAGGAGTAAAATCAATGATATCTCGAAAGTAAGACATGATTTGAAGAATCATTCACGTCTGGAGCACAAACGTGTTTGATGAATTACATACCGAAGTGTTGGAGTCAAAGGTTTATGTTATAAGCATTAGTAATAGAGACTGTTGCCTTAGGAAAGGCCTTTTTGATGGGCTCCATTATTTGTTGAATGAGTTGCCAGTAAACATGAAGAGCAGATGGCCTCTACTAATCCATTTCATTTGGAGTCCATCTCGTCTCTTCTGGTTTAACATGAAATATCCTTGTAATATCACACAATGTGGGCGATAACAGCGTTAAACAGTTGTCTTGGCATCCTTTGGTCCTGATTGCCACATCTCAAGATATTCTATTCCTTTATCCAATGGATTAGAAGCACGACTAAGATTTGTATGTTTGAAAAATGCTGTCTCGTATTCAATACTAGACTGAAACACATTTCCGCCACACTAAAACAATGCACACATCCCATCGTAAAGCATACTAAATAGTGTTAACTTGGTTCACATTAAACAAAACGTTCCTGCTTGACGTGAGGGTAGCGAGCAGCTGTCCACCTGTCCTGACAGATGTTATTTTCAAGAGGAGTCTCCAAAACGAGCTTTAATTTCCTGTCATTATGTTATGAATGAGTGCAACGCAAGATAAACATCCTTCTGCAGTCACCGTGCCATTCAAGCCCAGCGATGGGAAGACGAACTTCTCGTTTCTTCCATAAAGCAACAAAGAAGAAAACTTAAACACGCCAATAACAATGAAAATACACAATTTACCTTAACTAGTCAAGTCACATTTATTTAAAGAGCACATTATACAATACAAATTGTTTCAAGGCAGCTTTACAGCAATAAAAAGGAAAATAACAAAATTTAATCAATAATATTGCAATTTTAAAAACGCCTTCAGTTGCAGCTGTAAAGCAGCTCTACAGATGACAATAGTGTCATTATTCAGACTGACAATTCATTCAGCTAAAGAATTCAGTTCAATGACAGAGTCAACCTTGGCGAGTTCATCAATTCTTGGCGAATTCATCAAACTCTTTTCAAACAGAAACTTGATTTAACAGTCTAATATCAGACTAATTAATACACACATTGACTTATATCATAGTCATTCACCTTGTCAATATTCTTAAAGGGGTCCTTGATTATGATCTCACTTTAACTTTAGTTAGTGTGTAATGTTGCTGTTTGATCATAAACAACATCTGCAAGAACACACAACAAAGGGGCTGAGGTCATGTTAAGCTGCTTTAAGCCAAGTTCAGACTGCATGATTTTCAAAGCAGTCGGGTCACT
Source organism: Ancherythroculter nigrocauda (assembly GCA_036281575.1). NCBI lineage: Eukaryota > Metazoa > Chordata > Actinopteri > Cypriniformes > Xenocyprididae > Ancherythroculter > Ancherythroculter nigrocauda. Next base: position 2,504,369 of record VTFQ01000016.1, on the reverse strand, counting down.
GTTGTTTTCACACTGCATGACTATCTTGGCCAGCATTCAGTCGCTGCTGTGTTCACACTGCACGATGGATCGGCGACAGAAGGTTTCACACTGCATGACTTTACAATAGGAAGAATCGCCGACAACTCTGTCTGACACGCAAACTACGTTTCACAGCCAAACACACGGGAGATGTGACAAGGAAACAACGCGATATCACGTGTGCAAGACTGGAGTTCTCACGTCAGACTAGGATTATTATTAAAAATGATAGCCTGCAAGAAGCTTGCAATATGAATTGCCTGTGCGCTGATTTGCAGCGAAAACAAGAAAAAGAAAAGAAGAATATGGAGGAGGAAATGGTTGGGGAGACGCGAGGAACAAGGATTGTGTGTTCTGCAACGAGAGTGGTCTATAACTCCTCCCCGAACTCCCCGCTGCTCCGTATCTTGCTCTCTCATTGGCTGTCGGTCATCGCCGATGTAGTTTTCAGTCAGAACACTTTTCACACAGCATGATTTTGAATCGCCGACAGGTCCAGATATTTAGCGTGCCAAATATCTCACGGGCATCGGCGACTCGTCGGCGATTCTCTCAGATCGCGTCTTTGATCATTCACACTGCGTGATTGTCACTCGCGTGAACGAGCACCGATTTGCCTGTGATTTTGGGCATTTGTCGGCGATTTTTCAAAACTTGTCGGCGAGCCAAAATCGGGGCTAAAATCGTGCAGTCTGAACTCTGCTTTAGAGAAGAGGAAGAGTTGTTGTAGTAGAGTGTTGTTGACATGCCGTCATTTTACGCCGGACTGCTTCACAAACGAGGGTCAATTCAACACAAAAGATGAACATGACGGCACATGCTAGTGGATGAGTTGAATCAACTCCACAGCAACTACATCAATTTATCCACTAACCATTCAGAAACGTCTAAAAGTTGTAACTTCTTCCTGAGTCTCTCCATCAGTGTCGACTCCGGTTTGAACAATGTAAGGCTGAACACTTTCCTCATTTTGGCTGCGTGAGATTCTCCAGCTTTGTTGTTGTTGAGCTGTTAAAGCTCCGCCCTCTTCTGGAAAGGGGGCGGGGAGCAGCAGCTCATTTGTATTTAAAGGGACACACACAAAAACAGCGTGTTTTTGCTTACACCCAAATAGGGGCAAATTTGACAAACTAATTTAGTTTTTTTTTTTGCTTCTACAATAGCTTTACATGCATTCAAGGTCAAAAAACATGTTAATTTCCTCATAATATACATTGCACATATCTCAAAGAGTCCGAAAACGGTTTGTGCGTTCCAAATGGGATATATCGCCCTCCGAAGGGCACTTCGGAGTGAAAACAGTCATGGCCGTCATATTGAAGGGTCGTTGTTTGACGTCACAGAATAGGTACAGGAGGCTCGGAGTTCGATTTTACCTATAAATGTATGTATAGTATTTTTCTATACTGCAATATTAATACAAGTTAGATTTGGTACATTATTATGGTCAAAATTATATTGTACTTCAACAAAAATACTTTACAGCTCCCTTTATAAGTCCATTCAAATGTTTCAAATACATAAACACAATATACATTATATTTAAAGTAAAAGACCAGCAGTAGCTTATAATGTTACTACAGTAAATGTATGCGTATTAATACAAAGAGTAAACCAGGGGAAAAAAGACTAAGGCGCCTCGTTAAGATAACAAGTGCGTTCCAAAAAAATAGTTTTTTTGACCCCTACACCCTTCATCCCTTCGAAGCTCTTACTCCGGAGGGTAAACCCTTTGAAGGGATTAGGGCGTAGGGATGAGCCCTTCCGAATGGAACGCAGGGATAGTTTCTCTAAACCCCGAGCCTACTCTGCTCTGATTGGTCAGATGGCCTAGTCTGTTGCGATTGGTCTATCGCTTACAGCGAGCATCAGAAACAAAATGTTCATTAGCATTTAATGATTATTTAATGATGGCTTCAGTTTTACCATATCAATCTCATGCTTTGGATTTGCTTTTGCAGCACAGAAAACAGCATCTTCTCGACATGAACAACACAAACCAAACTCAACTAGTGTTTGAGGGCGGGGCAATGGGCAGCCAATAAAGACCATAGGCTGGCACTATGCAAATTTGTTACAAACCAGGTTTGAGCAGGAAGTGAGACTGGAATTAATGACGACTCAATTTGTCAGTTCAGAATCGATTCTTTCTTTTAGGAGACAATAGCTTTTTAATTTTTGTGCACTTTAATCTTTTATATTATAAAGCCACAAGAATATTTTTGGTGCGCCAAAAAAAACAAATTAACGACTTATTTAGTGATGGCCGATTTCAAAACACTGCTTCAGGAAGCTTCGGAGCGTTATGAGTCTTTTCTGTCGAATCATGATTCGGATCACGTGTCAAACCGCCAAACTGCTGAAATCACGTGACTTTGGCGCTCCGAACCGCTGATTCGATACGCTGATTCATAACGCTGCGAAGCTTCCTGAAGCAGTGTTTTGAAATCCAGCATTTTGTTTTTTTGGCGCACCAAAAATATTCTCGCCGCTTTATAATATTAATATTGAACCACTGTACTCACATGAACTGATTTAAATATGTTTTTAGTACATTAATGGATCTTGAGAGAGGAAATGTCATTGCTGGCTATGCAGGCCTCACGGAGCCATCGGATTTCATCAAAAATATCTCAATTTGCATTCTGAAGATGAACGAAGGACATGAGGTTGAGTAATAAATTACATTATTTTCATTTTTGGGTGAACTAACCCTTAAACAATGCTTTTTTTGCCCCCACCATCTGCAACTAAATCACTTTTCAGGGATATAAACACTCTGATAGCTCACGCATAGTGTTTGTTTATTAAACTAGAATATGTCTATGACATATAAAGTCTTTCCAGGAGGATTTCATCCTCAGAGACAGGGATGCAATATTGTTTGCTGGTATGAAAGAACTGATTTTCTCCTGTCCGTGTCCCCCACGTATTACTGATGATACGGCTATAAAGAAAAAGGCTTTATTAACCTTGACACCGCACCGCACAAGGACTCGGCTGTGTAACTTGTCTAATCAAATGTGCAATTATCTGACCACAATCTGATACGTGCTCTCTGTTCAGAAGACATACTGAAGTCCTCTGAGTGGCACAGCACAAAGACTCCTGCATTAATATACTTCTGATGATTTCTTTGTTTAGAGCAGAATAAAAATGACAGCTTATTATTAACTCCTTTGGTGGAGAAAAGGTTTCACATATGATATCACTGCATCGTTACCATATTTATTTACATGGTGCACACAGAAGAATAGCATTAAATTACCATGGTGCATGTCCAAAAGCATATATGGCATTACCATGGCACTTCTTGTTTGTTTTATCTGTGGTTTTCACAAAAGTAAAGACAACAAGTGTTATGACTCAAAGCCTAAAGCAGCAGTTTTCTATATTTAAGGTGCAAAATCTATGCATGTACTCAAATATCATCTCACATCAAGTAGTATACAATCTGTAATTTGTCACTCAAGCATCATACATAAAAATTGCAATTGAATAATCTTAAAACTCCAATGCATTGTTAACATGTGGTATAGATTATCACTCAAATAAAGAAAATTTGACAATCCCATCAAGTAAGTGGATTGTTGATCTAAAAGAACATTCAAGAGCCCTCTAGTGGATTTCTGACAGCCCGTGTTTAAAATCAACTTTATTTTGAGTCTGCCTTTGTGTTATTTAAAGCACAGTCCCTGTGCTGCATCTGAACCTGATGATAACTCCATAGGTGCAGTCCATGATAAAGACAATAAATGTGCAAAATGACAAAGTGCATGTGTCTGATGCACATGCATACGTGTGATATCCTCACCTGAGTTCTCAGTATTGTTTCAAGGACGCCTCCCAAACAGCAGGACTTTCTCAACATCTAGTGAGCTGTCAGACAGACATCATTCTGGGCATCATTAGCGTTGACAACAAGGAACGCGCCCAAAACGACCAAACCTGCTGCACGCGACTGTGACGCCTAGGTAGGCAGCTCAATAGGCTGTAAGTCACAATCTAAGGGTTTATATCAGCAAAACTAAAACATATTTATTGAACTAAAACTAAACTAAAAGAAAGTCAACGCACGCTATTATTACAGAAATCACAACACAATAAGTAAGCAGCACAAATGAACCTTACCTTCAGCATTCAGAGTAGAAGAAAGTCCCATAATGTGCAGATAAACGCCAGTCTAATTCCTTTAAAACACAAAGCCAGTGATTTGATCATATTCCATACAGAAACACTTGGATGTTCTGAGAGCAGCTGGTATCTTCACCCTCCACTCACTCCATCCAAAATACTGCCGATTGTTCGGATCGCATGAAGCCGGTCTGTGGCCCCGCCCACCGCGGCAGGTGATTGGTCGAGCTGTTGCCAAACTCCGCCCACGCACTTGTTCACAGAGTGGGCAAGAACATAAATATACAGTAAATAGACTTTTCAGTGAAGGTATTTCAGACAAGTTCATAGTTTTCACACCAGGTCATTTCAAATGGGATTGTCTGCTGTTTGGGTGTTTATGGATGAAATATTCTTGGATATCAGTTTAATAACAACTATGAACTGAAAACTGAACCTGGAGTAATAGTGGCCCCAACTGGAAGACTGAGGCAAAATCTTTTCTTCTTTGTCCTAAATTGGGATTTTGAAGCAAGCCAAATTGAGAGTACAGTGCTTGAAATCATATATATATATATATATATATATATATATATATATATATATATATATATATATATATATATACACACACACACACAATTATGTAAACATGCATATATATATATATTTAATAATTAGACTAACTGCATTTTTCACCTTATATAGAAATGCAAAAAAATTACTGACTAAATAAATGACGATGCACTGACCACAGGTTCAGGTGTAACTGTTGTGTTGTTCTGTGGTTGTTGTTAATAATATTAATATTAATATTAATATTAATAATAATAACAAGAAGAAGAAGAAGAAGAGGAAGAGGAGGAATAACTAATGTGAGCTAAATATATTATTATTATTATTATTATTATTATTAAAAACCACAGAACAACACCAATCAACACATTACCAAGTGTACATAGTTAAAATTATGCAAACCATTAAATAAGAAAATAATAATTTAAAAAGGTATCAGAGTATAAATATAACATAGTTTCACTTGTATTATACTTTGTAATAATATATGGGCCATTGTACAGAATTGGTCAAACTGCTGTCCCACAACCATAAAACACATTTAAAAAGCATTTAAGTATTCAAATCTTAGATGTTTACTAAGATCCTTCTATTATCTATTGAATCCCATGAATGAACTTTTAAAAAAAGTCATAGATTCCATATTTAATATCTATAAAGGACAGGTTCAAATCAACCACATTTGCCTCTTTTAACCATAATTGCACTTTTTCCCAGAAGACACTAGAATATTTGCAAGCAAAATATATATATATATATATATATATATATATATATATATATGCTCTGTGTTTCTGAAGAAGAATTACAAAATGTACATAATATGATTTCAAAATTAAATCTAAGCCTTATAAACTCTCCAGAGGGATGAATATCATATAAGATTTTAAAGTGAGTTTCTTTAATTTTGGGTTGAACTGGAAATTTTAAATAGAAGGTTCTAATATGCTTAAGCATTTGTTTGTCAAAGAAAATATCCAAATTATTTCTTGAAGACCTGTAAAGGAACATGATATTGTTGAATATTTGTCTAATATAAACATTTGTAGATTTCTTATTTTTAAACTCAATTGGCCCAAGGATGGTAAAATTGGTGTAAATTGACTATACGATAAATAACCTTTCATAATAATTTTAAGTCCAGAAGGAATGGCTGAAATTACTGTGAAAAACTGTTTTGGATGGCATGCGAAACCATGTTTAATAGTAAAAGCACTGTAATCCAGCACCTTTCCATCATCATCAAAGAGATCCTTTATAAACCAAATATTTCTACAAAACCAATCTTCATAAAAGAGTGATTTATTTCTATGTAGAATATACTTATTATTCCATATTAAGGAATTGTGTGGTGTAAAGTTATGGGTTAGTGCTAGTTTCCAATATCGCAAAGCTTGTTGATGAAATGCAGATCATTTAATTGGAAGTTTAGAAATATTTAAGTAAGAATTCAATGCCACCAAGTTTCTTAAATAATGATGCTGGAATTTTAAACCAAAAACTCTCAGAATTGTATAAAAATGCTTGCAACCATTTTAACTTAAACATGCCATTCATCCGTTCAAAACTACAGTCTATGGTTCAAAATCAATTATGTTTAAATGAACGACATCTCCCAGAATCCCACGGTGCCAGTGACGTATTAATCCTGAGACGATGTCGTTGCTAGGTGATGCGACGCTCTCAGACTTACACACACACGCTTCCTGATACAGTTTCATCTCCGTTATAGATAATCTGTCCTTTAAAATGATTGTTTATATATAAATGCATGTATAAGGAACATGTCATCAACGCAGGAAACTCTCTTCTCATTGGAACTGGTGATCAATTACGTCCGCGTCGACGGTGCGCGTGGCAGAGTTTCGGCTCCTGCAGTCGGTGTCCGCTTCTTAGATTTCCCCACACTGCTCATCTACCAATCAGGACACGAGGATGCTTCATCTAAATCAGGCTATGCTGACCTGTGCGTGTCACCTGAGGCTTTATCTCAACAAGATGATGGAGACAATCTGAAGTATTCCTTCCATAAAGGCAAATCCTGTCTTTTTAAGATGAATTTGGACTCGTTACACACCCATTTGCTGAACACTCCTCTCTATGCAATGGTATTGGATGTAAAAGATGAGATTCCCAAACTTATAGGAAGCTCCTTGATATCCCTGTCTAAAGTGACGGAGAGAATTAAACTGGATGTGGGTAAACATGGTATTGGCTCTCCGAGCGCTCATGGAGAGAAACTGCTGACCTCAATCTGCAATCTGATGGGGAAGAGCATAGGTGCCATTGCTCTGGCTTATAAGATTGTAAGTCTAGGAGCTCATTTAATCCCTCATATCCCTGAAAACAGAGTCTGTGAAGTCGGCGTGACCCGTGGAAAAGCTGAACAACACGAATCAGTGCATGCAAAATGTGAGATGCCACCAAAAGTGTCTGAGAATCATCCTGGTAATGTTCTCTCTCCACAAATAAGCCTTGATGGACAGTCAGCTGATGAACAGCCAGCTGAACAGAGAGTCTCGTGGACTGAAGATGCACAGGAATGCACCGAATTCTGCCCTCCGCCTCTGTTTTACAGCTCCGGCCTGAAGAACCAACAGGAGAGGAAAAGTAGGAGGTTTACCCTACTGTATTATATTTGATAAATGGATTTCTGTAAGGCATCTAAAGATAAAAACGTTGCTTAAATAAAATGATTTCACTTTTTTAACTTTAGTTAGTGTGTAATGTTGGTGTTTGGCTGCGTGAGATTCTCCAGCTTTGTTGTTGTTGAGCTGTTAAAGCTCCGCCCTCTTCTGGAAAGGGGGCGGGAGCAGCAGCTCATTTGCATTTAAAGGGACACACACAAAAATGTTGTGTTTTTGCTCACACCCAATTAGGGGCAAATTTGACAAGCTATAATAAATGATCTGTGGGGTATTTTGAGCTGAAACTTCACACACATTCTGGAGACACCAGAGACTTATACTGAAAAGGGCATTACTTTAAGCAAATAAAACTAAGGCATTTTAGTATAAATGTAAAAATGTGTCCATCAACACTTACTTGACTGAAGCAACTTAGGTTTACTTGATTATCCATACAATGTGTAAATACATCATTATTACATGTGAGCATCAAATATCAAATATGATCATCAGGCTTTTGAGGAACATTTATTTGTAAATATCTCAATCATCATTGTATTGCATTGCATTATATGTTTTAAAGGGGACCTATAATTCCCCTTTTCACAAGATGTAATATAAGTCTCTGGTGTCTCCAGAATGTGTCTGTGAAGTTTCAGCTCAAAATACCCCACAGATCATTTATTATAGCTTGTCAAATTTGCCCCATTTGGGTGTGAGCAAAAACACGCCGTTTTTGTGCGTGTCCCTTTAAATGCAAATGAGCTGCTGCTCCCCGCCCCCTTTCCAGAAGAGGGCGGCATGTCAACAACACTCTACTACAACAACTCTTCCTCTTCTCTAAAGCAGCCCAACATGGCCCCGCCCCCTTTGTTGTGTGTTCTCGGGGGCGGGGTTTATGTAAATTTTGGGGTTTGTGATGTCACTAACCCAGGAAGAAGCTCATTGTAGTTCCTACCAGCCGTTTGTTGTAGTCCTTAAAAAGTGATTTCTGTACAAGAAAATATCTCTCTTTGCATTGAACTTTGAGCGTCGTAACTTTGCAGATGTTGTCTATGATCAAACAGCAACATTTCACACTAACTAAAGTTAAAAAAAGTGAAATCATAATCAAGAAACCTACAAAGATTTTAAAACTACAAAGATGTTACGGAGACATTATTGGCAGATATAGAGTGACACTGAGGCGTTTTATGTAAGTATCTGCTATAAAGATCTCATTGATTTGCATGCATCAGAATTTCAACTCACTTTTTGGCCATATAAAATGTAATATATGCACCAAATTGCATAATTTTTGCTAAGTTTGGGCCTCTTTTGTGCCATATTCTCACTATATGAGCCTGATGAATCAAATATGATATGCAAAATGTTCTATTTAGGAAGGAAGATTTTTCTGACTATTATGTTATATTTCAGGCTTTACAGGGTTACTTGAGGCAATTGAGAGTCTTAATATAGAGGATTCAGAAGATGGAAACAATGAAGACATGCATGATTTTCCAGAGATAGCAGCTGTAAAGGCGGACAGATCCAGTAAGTTAACTTCAACTCCAAGGTCACGGCATGAAGAGACTGATTCAGCTCCGCTTGGGAATGTTATCAGACAGTTACCGCTGCTGAATGCTTTACTAGTTGAACTATCACAGCTGAACGGACAGATGCAGCAGCCGTTATCCATCCATCCTCACCTGGCGTGGTTGTACACATCAGCGCCTGGAGCGAAAACGGAGTCTCAGAGAACAATCAAAGCTAGTCCTAAACAGAGACCCGTCCAATGCAAGATAAAAGGAGGTGTAAAATCAGTAAAGAGTGCAAGTGGTGCAAAGAAAAATGAAGAGAAGTTGCAACCTAAGAGGACGCTTAAATATGGCTTGACAAAGTCTTTTAATCTCAGACTCAAGCTGGTCAAACCAGGTCTTGCCAAACGGCACGAATGCATCGAATACCAGAACATAAAACAGGACCAGCCAACGAGACAGGCGTCGCCTGACCATAAACGTGTTCGTAAGTCAGTTTACAGAGGCGTCAACTTAGATGAAACCGTTGAAACATTAGTTAGCAGTATTGAAATGGACCCAACACCAATTAAAACTGCATCATCAAAACGTTCAAATGAAAGTCTTGCGAAACATGTCGCAGAGACGACGTTGGATGAAAGAGACAAAAAAGTTCGAGTTCATATTCCAAGTGCACTGAGTGACCGCAGTGAGCAGCATTCAGATATGAACAATCCTGGCGTCCAGAGTTTTAAAGAAAACAGCAGGGAAGATAGTAGAGCAAGCAGCCGTCCTCGCAGGTCAAGCCTGAGTAATGGCTCCTTCGAACAAGAAGAGTATCAGGATGACTTCACGAGCCTCAACACAACCGACGGATACTCGCCTGACCCGCTCAGCAGTCCAGAACCAAACAGGCGTAAAACAAACAGCGGTTCGAGTACTTCAAGTCAAAATAGAGGTCTTCCTGTTCCTGTCAAAGCGGAGAACTCTCCGCAACGTTCCCTCAAAGGCACACACGTCATCAGACCACGTGTGCAGACCTCCGCTCTGAGTCTGTCTTCGGATGACGGTGAGGATGAGTTTGTGTCCTCTGATAGCGGCAGACGTCGGAGGCCTGGATCACAGAGCAGTGGACAAAAGACTCACAAATCAGAGAGCTTTGACAGTGACCCTGCTGAAAAGGGCATGACATTTAGCCGGGTGTCAAAGGACTCACCCGCTAATAACCCTGTGCTGAAGTCCATTTCATCTCCAGAACACTCAGACGCTGGAGAGGAACGGGACAAACTGGGTTCTCTGGGACTGGACAGGAACTGCCATCACATTTCAGAACTGGTCTTCAACAAACTTCCAGGATATACACTGTGATAAAGACCAGAAACCACCAAACATCTTGTTTTTATTTTAATATGAATAATATATTTTACAAACTGAATTGTTGCATAGAAATGCATTCATTGGCACAGTTATTTGTGTGTTCAAATACAGATTTAATTTGATATGTCAATAAGTATTTAATGGTTTTATTAGTAATTCATATATTTTTCAGTATTTGTAAAAAAATCCACAACATTTCTACAGCAATAAACACAGTTGTTTTTTCTAAAGCACAAAGTATACTTCACTTTTTACATGTACGCGAGTGTCAGCGAACCGCCGGATTTTTGTAACCGCACATGCACATTTATTTATTTTTTTGCAGTAATTAGTTTATCCACAAGGTGGCAGTCGTGCTCTGGGGCCTTCGATTCACAAGGTAGTCAAAGAAAAATGGCATAAACAGAACAGGAACGCATGCAAGCTACAGCGACAATGGATGCCTATATAGACGAGAGATTGTGTGAAGAACTCTAGCATGAAAGAATACAAAGATGTTTACATGGGTTGTAACTCGTGGCGAGAGATTGCTCAAAACTGTGCATGCATTGAATGCCTGTGTACGTGTACAAGTCAAATGAAGTATACTTTGCAAGGCTGTGCATTCGACTGTGTCTCTATGCTTGATCTGTTCTGTTGCGATCTGCGTCTCCTGCCGATGACGTGTTTTGACGAGTTTTCCTGACTCCACCCCCACGTCAAACCAGTGCCATAAAGAGAACCGCGCAGAAAAGTGCAGCGCAAAGGAAAACCGGTATCCTGAGTGCACGCTTGATTGAAACGCAGAATAAAATGAGCGTTGCAAATGATTTAGTAGGTTTGAGCATGAAAAATATGTGGCAAAGATAAAATAGGATTACAGCTGTCATTGATTTTTGTAATTGATTATATTTTTATTTTTGCACTACTTTATTTTATTTTGCAATTTATTATTTTTGTTTGCAAAACTTATTTTTTTCCGCTCAATACTTTATTTTTCCTTTGCAATTATTTTTGTTTGCAAAACATTTTTTTTATTGCTCAATTCTTTTTTTTTTTTTTTTTTTTTGCAAAACTTTATTTTTGTGCAAAACTTTAAGGCATTAATTTGACTCCATATGGGGGCGTCAATTCACAAGGTAGTTGAAGAAAAACGGCATAAACAGAACAGAACGGAACTCATGCAAGCTACAGCGACAATGGAGGCCTACATAGACGAGAGATTGTGCGAAGAGTTTAGAAAATACCCTCATTTGTACAACTCTAGCATGAAAGAAGACAAAGATGTTTGCATGGGTTGTAACTCCTGGCAAGAGATTGCTCAAAACTGAGCATGCGTTGAATGCCTGTGTATGCATAAAATAAGGCTGTGCGTTCGACTATGCGTGTACACTAGCGTACGGTCGTACGCGTAAAAAAACAAAGTAAACCCGGGGCCTTAAGCAGAATGTTCAATCCATTAGTAAATGAGTAATGAACCCATTTAAGTCATTTAAAATGGATAAAGTGGAAATGTGGATTATATTGAATGAATATTTGTTATAAATGAGATGTTTCATGCTTTTTATACAAAATTGATGCCCTGAATAAACTTCAATATTTAAGCAGTAATGTTGCATTTGATGAATATACATGATCTCAGAAACAGTTGACTGTGTGAAACATAATTTAGCTGGAGTTAAATACAAAACAAATTAATAAAAAAAAACATTTTAATTTGTTACAGTCTGAAAGTGGGCGCAACAGGATTGGTTATTGTCTAATGGTAACTGGTTACTTGGTTATTGTCTGATTGGTAACTGTCTGATGGCAACAGGTGGAAAATAATTTTATGATTTATATAAATTAATGCTAGGCAAACATTAATCACATTGCATAGTATGTGTGTGTATGCATGTATATATTTAAGAAAAATTTGTTATATCTAAAATATTTATATATTATATAAATATATAAATATATATTTTATATATATATATATATATATATATATATATATATATATATGTGTGTGTGTGTGTGTGTGTGTATTTAAATATACAAAATAAGTATACACAGCACACACACATATATTATGTAAACACAAACTTTTATTTTGGATGCGATTAATCGTTTGCCCAGCATTAATATAAATTTATATTATTTCTTAGTTATTGGCAGAACCAACTACACATTTTCTATTCCTTAATATCCTAATCCTAAGTCAAACAGTGATTTGTTTTTGTTTGGGTTTTTTAACAGCATGAATTTTTAAATATAAAGCATAAAAGTGCAGATAATCAGATAAAACGTAAATTAATATAATATTAATTCCTATAAATAGAATTATTAGACAACATAATTTATGCTTTCTCCTTTTCTTTTAAACCTCTGTGAGAAAAAAATACTTTCTTTTTACTTTTTTTGTCATAAAAATAGCAGATGATTTAATGTTCTTCGTGGTTAAGGACTAAATTCTTACACAATTAACTTGCACAAGACACATTTTTCCTCATTTTATAAACTTTAAGTCTTGAGTCGCTCGAGCGCCTGCGTCATAATCATGCTGCCGGAAGTAGCAGTAATATAGTATGCAGTGTGCATGTGTGTGTGTGTGGGATCCTGACCTGATTGAACTACTGAACTAAAGCAGCGGGAATCATCTGTAAACGATGAAGCACGTGTTCCTGACTGGCGTTCCCGGTAAAATGCATCATAAATTCACGAAGTAAACACAAAAGTCATGCATCTTGTTCTGCGTGCCATGGAAATGTAAATAAACGCGAATATGGTATACATTTACACTTCTAGAAAGTATAAACGACATGCCTTCAGAGATAAGCACTCGTTTTGCATACTATTACAAACTTGACACATCAGCAGCTCTTTTAAGCTTTGATTTTTAAGCCAAAACTTTTGAAAGAACTATCACAGTACAGTAATGGTAACAAATGGAACAACTTTAATATGCAAATTATATTAATATTAATCAATTTAATAATATGCAATTCATTGTCTTGATATTAATCAATCACAGTATTCTGATCACTGACCCAAGCAACCAGTTTCATACATTATTGTGCTAGAATATCTCAGCATTTTCCTTATAAAATCATATCAAATCAGTTTTTCATCAATCAGTTAAAGGCACAATATGTAAGATTTTTGGATAAAAAAATCCAAAAAAACACTAGAACAATGTTATTTTATTTTTTTGACTTATATACATTATCCCAGATGTTTCCAAGAATGTTTAAGTACTTCGGTAAAGTTGGTTTTATATTCGCACATTCGGACTTCTGATAAATTCAGACTTTCCAATAAATGTGCAATAAATTAATGTTTGCGAATTTTAAGCAGCGACATGATATTGACAACCAACGATTGTCAACTTACAACATTTTTCACAGTCGATCAAAATAGGCAAGTATTGTTTTAATGGCATATTTACTTGTGAATGTCCACTGAATGTCCAATGTAGTGTGATTAACAAGGCTATTGAATACGGATGTCCGAATGTGCAAATATAAAACCAACTTTACCGAAGTTGTTTAAGTCCAGAGAAATAAGCAATTTTAACCAGGAAACGAACCGTGTCCATGCGTCACCTATCAATGACATCATATCCGCGTTACCCTCGATTTCTGGTTTTATTTTGTAGAAATTATGGAAACACCAAAGATGCTTTAATATGTTATATATTTTATTAGACAAGGGAACAACTGTTTGGATACATTTATAGACAGAAAATTAATCATGTTTTGTAGTCTTGTTGTTTAAATCTCATTTTCTTTATTTACCACGAGTACCATGTATTACCATGTCTAATATCGATCTCGCTTACTGCAGTCTGCAATAAGTTTCTCATAGCAGCTGCCAGGCAAACGCACAGAGTAATGGTGTGTTCACACCAGACGCAAATGAAGCGTTACGCGCAAGTGATTTACATGTTAAGTCAATGCAAAGACACAAATAGACATCCTTTGGCACGAATGACGCGGTGCGAATTGAGCGTTTCGGGTGTTTGATGCGCATAACGTGTGATTCGCATGAATCGCGCAAGTTGAAAAATCTGAACTTTGGTGAAAATTCGCGCCGCGTTAACCAATCAGGAGCTTGCTCTAGTAGTGACGTGATTATGACGTAGCGAGCAGAGGCAAAAATCCGAAACAACAATGGAGGACAAAATCATCGTCGCTGTACGATACATCTTCATACTTTTATAGAAACGCTCTTTACTCAATTTGAGCTATATATATATTATACACACACACACACATATATATATATATATATATACATATTGAGACTACAAACTGGCTAAAGCCGGCAAATTGAGCTTATTCGCCGTATTTTACAACTACTTCCCTGCTGACGAGTTGTGTTTGTTCAGAGGAAGTGTGCAGAAAGAAGTGGAAGAGTCTGGGACACATATCTCATGACTCGAATTTGCATCTGTTAAGTGAATGTCATGCGCGAATTAAGCTGTTCAACTAAGTGTGAATAGCGCGATTTATTTGCACAAGTCGTGTCTGGTGTGAACACCCCATAAAATTATAACATAATTTTCAACACACTCAAATGTGTCTAATATGATAAACAGCGCCGCTTTACCCCACATACGCTCGACCGGAAGAAGCGGAAGTGGCGACTGTGGCATAATAAAAGTTACGCTGCTCATGAGGCGTGTCGCGCTCGTCTCTCGTTAGCAATCGCGGCCTAATTTCTAGGGCTGTGACGGTGGCAAATTTTTACTACCGCGGTGGTAAATCACCAACAACTGCCGGTGTTGCGGTGGTGGGGTCCAAAGGGGGGGTGGGGTTTGGTTGTGTATATATATATATATATATATATATATATATTATATTATATATATATTATATTATATATATAATATATTATTTTTATATATATATATATATATATATATATATATATATATATATATATATATATAATATATTATATAAAATCAGAGGTTGTGTTAGACTTGCGTTTCACCGTCATTTTGATGGACAGGATCATAAAAAAATCATAAAAAAGATCATAATCAATAATTACCCGTCATTTGAATTTATATATATTGATAAGTCATTTAATAGCTTCTGATTTCGTCAACATTTTCATTTTTATTCATGAACTTACAGGATAAGCAAATAGGCATAGGCTATGCATTTATTTATACTATGAAAAGAAAGTTGATCAAATACTGCGTCACTTTTCAGTTATCTTGAACACTTGTCACGGATTGTGAGTGAATGTGTTCACCATTTCCTCTTTACTACTGTACAGAATGAAATAAACATGAATGAAAATCAAAAAATATGTTGAAAGATGTAGCTTACCGAAATCTGTATCACATCAGTCATCAGTATTGCAAACAATTTCACGTAACAATATACCTCAGAAAAGCCATTCATTGACCATAAACTCATAGTCAGTAAGAAAAATAACAAAACTTAATTATGCAAGTAAGCATAAGTAACTTTATTATTATAAAATTGACTTAAACTAGGGTGCTCGTCTGTTTTCATTTTATTCTGGAGACTGAACTCGCACTCTGCTGCCACACTGGAGCGCGCTGACCACCTACTGGACAGGGGTGGGAATTACAGTTACAAGCTACATAATCTGTCAAAATGACGGACGGGCTGCAGATTTTTTCCGTCACTGCTAAAAAAATGTCATTAATGGCGGAATATTTTCGGTTCTCTTATATATATTTTATACATCTATATAAAATGTCACACTACCGCCGGTGACGCAGTTGTCATGCCTACCGTCACAGCCCTACTCATTTCTGCTCGCACAGCACTCGCCCTGGTCTGCTTCATACTACAGTAACGTTAATAATCCCATCCATGAACATGATTTCTGCCCATGTCCCGTTTCTTCTGTGAGGTGAAGACGCCATTAATCCGCACTCAATCTCGGCGTCATCAAGCTACGCCTTTGTTTTGAATAGGCGACCTCTAGTGGCGAAAAACTACATATTGTGCCTTTAATATGTGCATGTTTTAATTTATCTGGTAAATAGCCATGCAGCAAGAAAATTTACAGTCAGATGATCATTATCACCAAATAAAAGGTGCAATTCAAGGCAAATTACACCCAAATAAAGTGTTTTTCTCTACCAGGTGTGGGTAAGACCACTCTGGTGAAGAAAGTGTGTGATGCCATGGTCTCCTCCGGGGTCTCCGTCAGCGGATTCTACACAGAGGAGGTCCGAGAGAGAGGCAGGAGAGTGGGCTTTGATGTGGTCACGCTCACAGGTGATAGAGGACGTCTGTCCAGGCTCAGGTATCGTCTCTGTTTGCCTCTCCATCAGTCAGCCGCAGGTCTTAGTGTTTTAGTGCTGTTGTCTTCCACTAACACACTGTCTGTTTGATCCCAGCGCTGAATCCGCCGCAGGTGGACGTGAATACAGGGTCGGACAGTACGCGGTCGATCTTCAGTCATTTGAGAGTCTCGCACTCCCTCTTTTCAAAAACGTATGTATGGATGGATGATATAAACAACCTATGTGCATACTAATAGGCTCATAATTTAGTTTTTTTCTAATCTAAACTGATGTATGATATACACTGAAAGACAAATGGTGAGTACTCAGAAATTGCTTGTAAATTTAACAAAGAAACTGCATGTAACACATTGAATTTTGAAGTAGAAAAACTTCAATTTTCTTATAAAACGTACTGCAATTATTTTATTCACGACTTCGGAAAATCTTTTTTACGGTGGACTAACTACAGGGAAAGTCCCTGACCTGACTTTGAAAAACACAAAAGATGATGTTTAGCAGAATCTTTACAAACTTTTACATACAAAAAGAGGGTTTTGGGGCTTTCAAGCTCCATAAATCACCAAAAAACAGCATAAAAGGAGTACATACAACCTCTGTGCTATATTCAAAGTGTTCTGAAACCACACAATAGACCTTAATCAGGGTAGAGCCATATTTAAGTTTTGACAGGAATGAAAGTGAGGGATATAGAAATGCATGTGTATAGGGATGCACATAACCTTTTTTGGTCTGGTTCTCAAGGGAGCACCTGGAGATGCTGCTTGGTACTCACAATTTATGTGACACACTTATCCTTAAAGCTGTCCTTATCACTTTCCTCCTGACTGCTCTTCTTTTCTCTCGATCATGGTAGATGATGATGATGATGATGATATTTGTTTTTATTTTATGAACACTAATGACACAGACAACAGCAGGAATATTAGGCTGCCGTCACTTTAAGACCGAATATACCAGTTTCTTTCTCAACCGTTCACTTATGAGAGAATACTTGCGATACGGGTATTTTGACAAAATTTTGTGTATGTGTTCATTCAAGTGCACGTAAGCGTGAAAGAAGAATTGATTGTGTTCGAGCGCTGTCTGAAAGCCTCTCTCTCTCAGCATGCTCACGCTTTGGGTGTGTGAGGAGCGCGAGTCCTGATTTTTGACTCTTCTCCCGCGTTTAAAATCGTCTGAATGTGTAAACTGGCATTGACAAAACACGTCTAAATGATAAACTTTCATATTATGATGATTAAACTTGGCAGTTAATCCGTGAATCACATGTATGCCAAAGCGTGGTCCGTACGGATCACGGATCAACTGTGATCCATTGCACCCCTAATAATTAATGAGCACACTTATCATTATGATTTCTATCTTACCAGAGATGGGGAAAAATCCTAACATGTCCCTGTCCCCAAAAATGTTGGTACTCAAAAGCGCTTCTCTCCACGTTTTCTGGTACTCACCAGTTATATGCACGCCTTATTATACTGTTGTTTTTGTTCAGCTGATGAAATACCTTTCTGAAAAGAAAAAAACTTGGACAAAAACTCCATATAATACAGTTTTGAAAGTTTAATTACATGATTTAGGACCTTTATACAGCGCTTGCCATTGTCTAAAGACTGTACGTCTATCCTTTAAAGTCTCATTAAATTCAATATGGTGTCAAACCTGACTAAGGTCTATAGCTTTGAGTGAGGAATTTAAAGGAATCATGACAGATTTTTTTATTATTTTAATTTGTTTCTTGAGGTTCACTTACGTTAAAATAAACAAATAGTTAATAAAGTTTTAAATATGGATATTTTTCTTATAAAAACCCATCGCTTCTCTTCAGAAAGCCTTTATTATCCCCTGGAGCCGTATGGATTATATTTACGATGGATGGATGGATGCAGTTTTGGGGGGCTTCAAAACACCCTTCATTCACTACCATTATAAAGCTTGATATTTTTAAAATATATCTCTGATTGTGTTCGTCTGAAAGAAGATAGTCATATACATCTAGGATGGCTTGAGGAGGAATAAATCATGGGATAATTTTCGTTTTTGGGTGAACTAACTCTTTAAGGCTTGTCAGTAAACAGTCACTGTTATGATTGGCTAATGTCATTACATGTAGGTAACAACCTACAACATAGCATATCAATGCCTACTTGCTATTGCATGCAAGGAAGTGTTTTGAAAACATTATCCATTTAAAACCAGACAAAGCAGAATTTACAGACAAAACATAATGAAATCATTTACTCGCGGTTTGTGATGCAGCTGCTGTCAAATCCAATACGGTTGTCTGCTTCATCTGTCAACAAAAGTTTCTTTGCAAACTCTCCATTACACTGTGCCACGTTTACAAAACAAATGCTCCGAACAAACATATACTCCTCCGACATGATCCGGGACGCCGTTAAAATAAACCATCCACTTGGGATCCTTCTGAAGTCTGTACGGAGACACAAACCAGCTGTGTAAACTGGACGTGTCAAAGCTTTCACTCTTCCATTTGATTTTGACACGATGCTCGCATCCAGTGTAGGCAAATGTCAGCCGTTAAGCGACTGAGTGGCAGTGGGCGGGGCCTATGGTGCAGTGATGTATAACTCTTCGTCGATGTCTTGCTCTGGAGGAAGTCATATGGAAATGTATTTGATGTCACAGATCCCACAATATCCAAAAGAGCCGCTTTTGGAGCTTGATTACATAAATGTTTTGTTTATAATGAAGGACGTTTTAAGCTCTGAAACTTGCGGAGTGTTTTAATGGTACAAAGACCTCATGTTTGACAAAAGATCAAGACAAATTTGATTTCTCATGTCATGACCCCTTTAAGTTCTTATTCATTTAGGAGCACTCCAGTTTGTCATTTCAGGTTTGAACTTCCATATCTTCAGCACTATGCTGCTACCATCATATACAAACTCATATTTCATCTGTCTGTGAGCCATAGTCATGCATTCCTGACTGACACATTTAGTGCGTCTGGAGCCAGAGCCTTCATGTTAATCATCTTTGCTAGTTAGTGTAGGATGCGCCGTGTACGAGCCTTGAGACCTTTGAATGAACTTCAGTGTCATTTTAGTATCATTATTAGTTTTTAAAATTTTGAATTAGTTATTTTATATTTTCCATTTTAATTTTAAAGTTGTAAATTTTGGAGCTTGGCGGCCACACGTCTTTTGGAACTTTTGTGTTCCATAAAAGAAAGAAAATCATACGGGTTTGGAACAACATGATGGTTACTAAATGAACTTTTCTCTTAAGTGACACTGTAAAACAGCATGCAGAAAGTGTTAAACATGCTCAGATTTGAGTTTCATTATTCATTGTCCTCATCGAACAGATGTGTGAGGGAAGCAAGAGGGTGTTTGTCATCGATGAGATCGGGAAGATGGAGCTGTTCAGCCAAGCGTTTATCCGTGCGGTGAGACAGACTCTGGACGGCTCCAGCTGTTCAATCCTGGGCACCATCCCTGTTCCTAAAGGAAAACCTCTCACGCTGGTGGAGGAAGTGCGCAGCAGACAGGACGTCAAGATATTTATGGTAAAAATATGTTTTACCTCACTGGAATTTTCCATGCAAACATCCTTGGCACCTTTTGATTTACATGCAACTACTGTAGAGAAATACTGCAGATCACTATATGGAAAAAAATATAGTTCTTGTCCTTTTCCTACTTCAAAGAATTTATATAACCCTTTGATAAATTTAGGATTTATGCATTTGATTTGAATATACAATTTTCATCCATTTGGATTTCACTTTTTTTAACTTTAGTTAGTTAGTTAGTTAGTTAGTGTGTAATGTTGCCGTTTGATCATAAACAACATCTGCAAAGTTACGACTCTCAAAGTTCAATGCAAAGAGAGATATTTTCTTTTACAGAAATCACTTTTTAAGAACTACAACAAATAGTTGGTAGGGACTACAACAAGCTTCTTCCTGGGTTAGTGACATCACAAACCCTAAAATTTACATAAACCCCGCCCCTAAGAACACACAACAAAGGGGGCGGGGCCATGTTGGGCTGCTTTAGAGAAGAGGAAGAGTTGTTGTAGTAGAGTGTTGTTGTCATGCCGTCATTTTACACCAAACGAGGGTCAATTCAACACAAAAGATGAACATGACGGCACATGCTAGTGGATGAGTTGAATCAACTCCACAGCAACTACATCAATTTATCCACTAACCATTCAGAAACGTCTAAAAGTTGTAACTTCTTCCTGAGTCTCTCCATCAGTGTCGACTCCGGTTTGAACAATGTAAGGCTGAACACTTTCCTCATTTTGGCTGCGTGAGATTCTCCAGCTTTGTTGTTGTTGAGCTGTTAAAGCTCCGCCCTCTTCTGGAAAGGGGGCGGGAGCAGCAGCTCATTTGCATTTAAAGGGACACACACAAAAACGGCGTGTTTTTGCTCACACCCAAATAGGGTCAAATTTGACAAGCTATAATAAATGATCTTCACAGACACATTCTGGGGACACCAGAGACTTTTATTGCATCTTGTGAAAGTATCATAATTGGTCCCCTTTAAAATTAGGCCTAAATATTTTTTTTGAGTGAATGTTTATTTTCATCACCAAAAGTGCAATGCACAAATTTCCCCAAAAGATGCATGCTGGCTTACTCAAAAAGGAAAATGGAAGCGTGGCTACATTTGACCGTTCATCCATGAGTCATTGTCCTTTGTGTCTAGACCAGCATGTGATGAATCCAGGCGTCTGCTCCGAGGCGTGTGGAAACATATGGTGTGAACCCCAGTGCAGGTTTACATGTGCTGTGTGCTGATATGATGGTTGATAACACAGATTCCTTTCCAACGCGTTTTGTTTGGCCTGTATGTAATCTGCGCCCACATCAACAGAAGCTCCACAGAATTCACACTTGCATTGTTCACCAAATTCTATGCATTCCACAGTTCCTCGTGTTTATTCAATATTCTTCCTCACTGCGTGTTGAAAGTGTTTTGAGAAATAAGTATTAAAAGAGGCTATATGTAACCATTTTTATGTATTAGTCGCTTTTTGTATTGCCAATGTGTGAACAGCTTGTAATGAAACTTAAAAAAACAAGACCTTCCCAACTTCCTAGGTTGTCTATCAAAGCCTGTCGACTGATTTTTATGTGAAGGACTCATTTTTGCTGGGAAAATCAAAAGGATGTGATGTTTACACACTCCCAAGTTCCTCTTTTCCTTTCAATGACACATTAAACGAATGCTTATACAATGTTCAGGATAAAAGAGCCGTTCTGTACTGTAATGTCAAAGAAAAGGATTCATTCAAACTATATTCTCACATAGTCAGATCTATATAGTCTCAAAAATAGTCTTAAATATACTTTATAATCAAACTATCATAACAGTGTAATTTTAACGACCTCATCTGTCATCATGATGCGGTGAATCTTCACATCTTTTTACTTCTAAGCGAAGAACGAAAAAGAACATCTCATGAGTATATCAGCATTGAATAGGGTTGCTAGGGTATTCTGGGTGACTGCATTGCTAGGATGTTGCTATGCAGTTGCTAATGCATTCAGAGTTCTCGCCAAGGTGTTGCTATGCAGTTACTATGGTATTCTGGGTGGCTACTTCGCAAGAATTTTGCTATGCCATTGCTAATGCATTCTGAGGGACTGTTAGGATGTTTGGGTGGTTGGCAGGGTGTTGCTATGCAGTTGCTAGGGTATTCTGGGTGGTTGTACTGCTAGAATGTCGTTAAGCAGTTGCTAAGGCATTCTGAGTTGCTGCTAGTGTGTTGCTATATGATTTCTAGGATGTTTGGTTGGTTGCCAAGGTGTTGCTATGCAGTTACTAGGGTATTCCTGGTGACTGCATTGCTAGGATGTTTGGGTTTGGAAAAAGAACTTCTCATGAGTATATCGGCATTGAATCACGTTCAGTCTCTTGTATGTTACGTGTGCATGAGTGCGAGCACGAGCAGCAAGTTGCTGGCTGCAGTTCACTTAATGGCCAATGGTGTCGCTAATAACAAGGGTTTTTGAATTCTACACATAGCCCTTTTGAATAACTTCAACTTTATTATATATATATTCGTAGCTGACAGCATTATAAAGAGCTCAAATTTCAGTGTTATATATATATATATATATATATATATATATATATATATATATATATATATATATATATATATATATATATATATATACACACACACACACACACACACACACACACACACACACACACACACACACACACACACACGTGCCGTGATTACAAGTTAGCAAAAAAGACCATTTGAATTACATCATTCAGCTTCAGTAGCTATCTTTCCATCCACCTATTTTTATGTGCATTTTGGGATATCGCATAAAAATGCTGGATAACCCCAAGATGGGCATAAATTCTAAAAATGTGCTTAAAAATTGCATATAAATTCTAAAAATGTGGAAACTCTTTTTCCGAATAAATTCCTTGATGCGCATCAAAAAAGACATGTGACTTTGCGATTGGAAGGGATTACTGGACCAACCGGTGGACCGATCTTGTTGCCCAGCATCTGGAATGCTGTTTTGGTCGGGATAATTCCCTCCCAGAAGCTCCTCACACAACTGCATTCACAAACACCAGGCATCTGAATGCAAGATAACATGACAGTGTTTATTGCATTTCATCTGTGCGTTCTGAGGCGCAAATAATTTGTACGAAAATTATATACAGTGGCTTCTATGCCACAACTTCCATTTTTCTTGCACCAGTTTATCAGGAAGTGACGACTTTGTTCACTTTCACTGGATGGAATCCTGCTTTATTCACAAATGTTTGATGCGATATTCCAAATTAGTTAAATTAGCATCTTTGGATGGAAACCTAGCTAGTGTTGACATGTTTTAGATTTAGTTTTATGCAATAATAGTTCCTACAGTCATGAAAAACCTGGAATTTTTAAATCATATTTTTTTTTTAAATTGTCATTTTTCAATTGCCTAGCTGGGAGAATATTAAGATATAGGCATTTCTAGTTATTGATCCACTAAAACTTGCCCTTTATGAGTGCAAACTCTATCAAATGATGTTTAAAAAAATCTTATTAATAACAACTGGGAAGAATCATGGACACTTGGGAACTATCTCCAATGGATGTTTAACAAACAAATCAGCCCTTATTTGTGCTCATTTCACAATTGCTCATCTTTTCCATTCTCATTTTCTTCAGATAATGTCCAATTCCAGTTAATCTCTGCTGTCTGTTTTTCCTCCCACAGGTCACAAAGGAAAACAGAGACACGATCTTTGATGACATTGTGTCTGCTGTACAGGAGTGCCTGAAGTGAACGAGGAGGAACTGATAAACCACTGATAATATATTTAAGTAATTTTCATTTTTGTTAGGCAACAAGCCCTTCAGGCGCTCCGTTCTTTCAATATAGTGCAGTGTGTCATACGTGTTAAATACATGCATGTGAATAAGCATCTCTCTCTCAAACACGTCTCATAATGGATCGACCTCTGCATTATTGATTCGGAGCAAGCGTCCAGGAGGAAGGGAGCGTGAGAGTCAATGAAGATGAAGATGAGGAATGATGCCCCTGTGAATGTTCTTCGACATCTTCAGTTCGATAAAGAGGCCACCAAGGCGCCGACCTTTCCTCTTGCTGAGACGTGTGCTTCCTGTATCTATGTTTCCCATTAAACAGGAAAATAAATTAATATTTGAGAGGAAAACACAGTCAGGCTTCCAGATGTTTTATTTGTCACCTCAAATATGGAAACGTGTGCCAAAAAAATGTCTGTCTGTCTGTCTTTAGAACACAGAAGGACGAATATCACTTTTATGATATGACTTTTTCTTGAACGTTCCTTAAAGTATTGAAAGTAATGCATACAGTTAAATGCCAAAAAAATCTTTCAGCATGATCACAGATGGCCAGTGCAATGCTATTAATTTAACCACATCAACTTAAAAAATCTAGACTTTGTTTGCTACTTTAAGTTCCCTTAAAACATCCCAAACATATTGACATTAATGCATGTAATATTGTTAGAGAATGCAAAAAAAATGTTCACTGTAAGATGGCCAATGGCCAGGAATTTAACCAGAAAGTGCTCTTGAAGGTCATGTTCTTGAGTTAAATCTATAGTGTTGTGCTCTTTTGTGAAATCCAATTAAAAACTCATCTCTCTACCATTGCTTTTGCATTAATTAGTGAAGATTCTCTCTCAGATATGCTGTGATCAGACCTCAATCACAAACAAAACCCAACTAGAAATATAATTGTGAGTTTTTGCAGGGCTGAGGTCTAGAGATGAACGGGCCAAGGGTCAGTTGGTAAACAGCTTTTCCAAATGCAAAGGAAGGAGAAAAGGCCACTGCCAGGCGAGATGTGCGTCACAGACAATTCTGTGCCAGTTTCATCTCTGTATTGACGTGCACCATCAGACGCAGGTCTCTGACTGATGAATCATCTGCTGAAGTCTGTGTTTTAGTGTGTATAGAAAAAGAAGCATGTAAGGGTAAAAAAGCATTTCAACATAAAATGACATCTACAGCCTATTTTACTTGCATATGTGGTGATGCAAGGAACTCAGTTATGTACGTTAAAGTCGACATGAAACGTAAGTTGTGATGGTCTTTTCTTCCCTATTGTGATGTATATCCAAGTGAAACAGCTTCCCAAACAAGAACAAATGTAGGGCGGGGCTTATTTTGTCCTGATTGAATGGTTGTGGTTTGCTATTGGTGGATCTCGTGTCCTTCAGTTTTGAAGTTTATATTTCTGAATTACCATGTGTTTGTATTTGTTCCCGGTCATTTGAAGGTGAAGGGCTGCAGAGGGCCAGACAGATTGAGAAGGGGATTGTGGGTAGAGTTGTGGCTGTCAAGGGGCTGGTGAGGGTCACCCAATTGCTATTCTCTTAAAGGCAGTGCCAATCGCCTGCAGCGGCAGCACAGATGGATTACATAATAGTGCTGGTGGGGGCCGTGCCAATGCCTGTCCCATACCTCACCCACTGCGATGGGCATCTCTGCCAGAGACGACCAACCCTATATGCATCTGTGTTTATCCCTTTAACTAAACTCATGTCTTCTTGCATAACCAACCAGTGAATGACATGTGCCCTGGGAAATAAGTTTAACCATGAATAAAAATATGTTTCACATGAAAGGGCATTCACATTCAGTTAAGTAGACTAATAATGACTAAATTTACTAATACAGACTATATATTTACATTTTCCAATGTTTTGCCCATGCAAAACTCACTACCACAATAATAAGGTCTTGTGGGAGGTTGTCAGGGAATTCTGATTGTTTTGTAGTTTGTTGCTAGGATGTTGCTATGCAGTTAAGTAGATGTTACCATATTGATATGCAGTTGCTAAGTGTGTTTCTATGCAGTTCCTAGGGTATTCTTGGTGGTTACTTTGCAAGAGTGTTGCTATGCAGTTGCTAATGCATTCTGAGGGGCTGTTAGGATGTTGCTGTGATTGCTAGGATGTTTGGGTGGTTGGCAGGGTGTTGCTATGCAGTTGCTAGGGTATTCTGGGTGACTGCATTGTTAGGATGTTGCTATGCAGTTGCTAAGGAATTCTGAGGTGGTGTTTGTGTGTTGCTATGCAAATGCTAGGATGTTTTGGGTGGTTTCCAGGGTGTTGCTATGTAGTTGCTAGGGTATTCTGGGTGACTGCATTGTTAGGATGTTGCTATGCAGTTGCTAAGGAATTCTGAGGTGGTGTTTGTGTTTTATGCAAATGCTAGGATGTTTTCGGTGGTTGGCAGGGTGTTGCTATGCAGTTGCTAGGGTATTCTGGGTGACTGCATTGTTAGGATGTTGCTATGCAGTTGCTAAGGAATTCTGAGGTGGTGTTTGTGTTTTATGCAAATGCTAGGATGTTTTCGGTGGTTGGCAGGGTGTTGCTATGCAGTTGCTAGGGTATTCTGGGTGACTGCATTGTTAGGATGTTGCTATGCAGTTGCTAAGGAATTCTGAGGTGGTGTTTGTGTGTTGCTATGCAAATGCTAGGATGTTTTCAGTGGTTTCCAGGGTGTTGCTATGTAGTTGCTAGTGTATTCTGGGTGACTGCATTGCTAGTATGTTGCTATGCAGTTGCTAATGCATTTGGAGGGGCTGTTAGTATGTTGCTATGTGATTTCTAGGATGTTTAAGTGCTTGCCAGGGTGTTGCTATGCAGTTCCTATGGTATTCTGGGTGGCTACTTCGCAAGAATTTTGCTATGCCATTGCTAATGCATTTTGAGGGACTGTTAGGATGTTTGGGTGGTTGGCAGGGTGTTGCTATGCAGTTGCTAGGGTATTCTGGGTGGCTACTTCACAAGAATTTTGCTATGCCATTGCTAATGCATTTTGAGGGACTGTTAGGATGTTTGGGTGGTTGGTAGGGTGTTGCTATGCAGTTGCTAGGGTATTCTGGGTGGTTGTACTGGTAGAATGTCGTTAAGCAGTTGCTAAGGCATTCTGAGTGGCTGCTAGTGTGTTGCTATATGATTTCTAGGATGTTTGGTTGGTTGCCAAGGTGTTGCTATGCAGTTACTAGGGTATTCCTGGTGACTGCATTGCTGGGATGTTGCTATGCAGTTGCTAAGGAATTCTGAGGTGGTGTTTGTGTGTTGCTATGCAATTGCTAGGATGTTTTGGTGGTTGCCAGGGTGTTGCTATGCAGTTGCTAGGGTATTCTTGGTGGTTACTTTGCAAGAATGTTGCTGTGCAGTTGCTAATGCATTCTGAGGAGCTGATAGTATGTTGCTATGTGATCGCTAGGATGTTTGGGTGGTTGCTAAGGTGTTGCTATGCAGATACCAGGGTAATCTGGGTGGCTACATTTGTAGGATGCTGTTATGCAGTTGCTAAGGAATTCTCAGGGGATGTTTGTGTGTTGCTATGCAATTGCTAGGATGTTTTTGGTGGTTTCCAGGGTGTTGCTATGCAGATACCAGGGTATTCTGGGTGGCTACATTTGTAGGTTTGTGTGTTGCTATGCAATTGCTAGGATGTTTTTGGTGGTTTCCAGGGTGTTGCTATGCATTTGCTAGGGTATTCTGGGTGGCTACATCGCTAGGATGCTGCTATGTAATTGATAATAATGCATTCAGAGGGGCTGTTAGTATGTTGCCAAGTGATTTCTAGGATGTTTGAGTGGTTGCCAGGGTGATGCTATACAGTTGCTAGGGTATTCTGGGTGGCTGCATTGCTAGGATGTTGCTATGCAGTTGCTAAGAAATTCTGAGGGGTTGTTTGTGTGTTGCTATGCAAATGCTAGGGTATTCTGGGTGGCTGTATTGCTAGGATGTTGCTATGCATTTGCTAAGGAATTTTGAGAGGTTGTTTTTTTGTTGCTATGCAATTGCTAGAATGTTTTGGGTTGTTTCCAGGGTGTTGCTATGCAGTTGCTAGGGTATTCTGGGTGGTCTCTAGAATGAGTCGCACCTTCAACAAAAGATTTTTCTCGTCTGTTTAACGGTCCGATGGGTGAGTTGGATTGCTTAGAAAAGTAATTGCATTATATTTGAGGTAACATTAGCCTACTAAAGATTCTGCAAATGTTGACTCATTCTCTTTTAGTCGGATGTAACACGGTTAGTAGTTGTGGGAAGAAGGAGGCGGGAACCGGCGAACGTTCAACAAAACTTTAATTCAAAATAAACAAAGAACAAAACGAAAGTAATGCCGGCAGACCCTCGCGGACGTCTGCCGGCCACACAAACATAATAAAACATAAAATAAAGTCCAGGCCTGGTCCTCTCTCGTCTTTCACTGATGTCGCTCCTCCTTTTATGCCTCCGGAGCTCCTCCGTGAGAGACTCGAGGCCGGCACGCCTCGCAGGTGATGCTCGTTTTCACTCGCGTCACCGGCCTCGCGCCGTTCCCTCACGGCTCTCGCCCGCCCTGCTCGTCACATACCCCCAACGCCCCTCGCAGGCCGGGGGGTACTCCCGCGACTGCGCTTACTCCCCCCCGGGGCCTGTCTCGGCGGCCGCAGCACCTGGGGGTAAGGACAGACGAGACGAGAGAAAGGAGACGGAAGCAAGGGGAGCGACAGGACGAGAGAGGGGAGAGAGGAAAAAGAAAGAAAAAAAAATTCTTGGTCCGGTTCCCCGACACACTGCCGCTCGGTCCTCAGCCTGCCAAGAGGCTCTTCTTCGCGGTGCCATGCGGTGGCACTGGACGCTCGGTGGACGGCCCGATCCTCGACCGCCTCCTGGCGGCCGGCGATGGCTCCTCCGACTGAGGGCAGCCGGCAGCGAGTCCCCCGTTCCCTGCTCCTCCCCTTTATGGCGGACGGCAGCAGGCTCCGGCCCACGGCGAACGGCGGCGACTCCTCCGCTCCCTCTTGGACGGCAGCCATCCCACCTCGTCCCAGGGGCACGGCCTCGAGCTCTCCGTCCCACCTTTCACTAGGCTCCAGCACCACCGCCTCGGGCAGCCTCTTGCGGTCTTCCCACTCCCGCGCTGCCCGAACTCCGCAGCACCGCGATCCCCCTCAGCAGCGAGGGCTCTCCGACAGCATGTCCCTCCTTCCTCCCGGGTTTCGGCACCAATGTAACACGGTTAGTAGTTGTGGGAAGAAGGAGGCGGGAACCGGCGAACGTTCAACAAAACTTTAATTCAAAATAAACAAAGAACAAAACGAAAGTAATGCCGGCAGACCCTCGCGGACGTCTGCCGGCCACACAAACATAATAAAACATAAAATAAAGTCCAGGCCTGGTCCTCTCTCGTCTTTCACTGATGTCGCTCCTCCTTTTATGCCTCCGGAGCTCCTCCGTGAGAGACTCGAGGCCGGCACGCCTCGCAGGTGATGCTCGTTTTCACTCGCGTCACCGGCCTCGCGCCGTTCCCTCACGGCTCTCGCCCGCCCTGCTCGTCACATCGGACTAATAGCATTTAAGACCAGAGCATCATTAGACCCAACGATTTTGTATCCTTCTTTTTATCCATTTTCCTTTAAAATTGCTTTCAGTGCCGTTCCCTTGTGCACACTAAAGATGAGTTTAGCTTCAGCGAAAATGGACAGAAGCAATTTTTATAAGTCTGCTTTATCTTAGCTTGCAGAACAGACTTGGTCATAACCACGAGTGTCTGCCCATAAGAGCCCCTCCATCCGGTGCCAACACATACAGATGGTGAGGATGTGTGTGTATTTCTTCACTCATTGACAGAGCCATCAACACAAAGCCTTACTGAATAAGCATGTTTGGACGCCTTCAAATCGGCTTTCATTTCCATATCGCTGACATGCATTCATAGAGAGCAGACACTAAATGTCCAACCCCTCCCTGAATGAAGCCCAGAGGGGTTTCCACAGTCTCGGCCGTATAGAAAAGAGCGAGGGAGCTTTTGTGAGCACCCTTTTAATATATTATAGTGTACAACAAGCTTCCTCACACATTGAGCTGAATCACAACAGACAGGCGTGCCGCCAATTAACCACTGGCTCAGAATACAACAAACGAGAGATGCACTCTGAACAAAAGAGCATGTGGAGAATAAAGAGCGAGAGGGCAGCATATATTAGTCTGAGATATTGAATAAGTAAATGCATAAAGGATAGACTTCGGAAATTGAAGCCACTGCAATATTTTGTTAAAAAAGGATGGAACAGAATTCTGGGGTCTTGAAATTTGTTTTTCAAAGGTGAAAGCTGTTTTATATTAATGTTAAATTAACATCCAAAGCCTTTAAAATAATAATAATAATAATAATGTAATGTATTTGAATGCTCTTCATTTAAGGGCTTGTCCATTTTTCAGAAAATAATGGATTGCAATATTGAAATATTTGCAATTAATTTAACAAATAAATTCAGTTATTTTTTTTTTTATGAATTTATGTATGCATATGTATATTTATGTTATTATTATTTGGTATTTCTGAGCATGTTCTGTATATTTGATTTTATGCTTCTATAAGTATTTGTATCTGTATCTTGTTTTTATATTTTTATTTGTAATTTTACCTTATGATGTACTTTCTGTATTAATTCAATAGTATTGCTAAGCAAACAAGTAAATAAACATCAAACTTCAATTTATTAACAGCTCATATAGACAAAACTGCTTACTAGATTTATATTTATATCAGATTTACACATTTAACCCTTTGTTTGTGTATTGAATTATTTGCAGTTAATCAAATTATAATTCAGTTCATTTTTTTAAATAATTGACAGCTCAAATACAGGCAAAACCGCTCATCAGATTCATTTATAACAGATTTGATCATTTAACCCTTTGTTTGCATATTGCATGATTTAATTAATCAAATTATAATTCAGTTCACTTTTTAATTGATTGCCAGCTGAAATACAGTCAAAACTGCTTACTAGATTTATATTTATAGCAGATTCACAAATTTAACCCTTTGTTTGCATATTGCATTCATTGCAATTAGTTAATCAAATTATAATTCATTTAATTTTTTAAATGATTGACAGCTGAAAAACAGGCAAAACTGCTCATTGGATTTATTTAATTTTTATTTATTTATTATTTTTATTTTTTAATTGATTGCCAGCTGAAATACAGACAAAATCTGCTCATCAGATTTGTTTATATATCAGATTTTTACACATTTAACCCTTTGTTTGCGTATTGAATTATTTGCAACTAGTTAATCAAATTATAATTCAGTTAATTTTTTTAATGATTGACAGCTGAAATACAAACAAAACTGCTCACCAGATTTATTAATATAAGATAAATTTATATTTATTTATATTTATATACTCATTTAACCCTTTGTTTGCCTATTGAATGATTTAATTAATAAAATAATTAATTCAGTTCACTTTTTAATTGATTGCCAGCTGAAATAAAGACAAAACTACTCATCAGATTTATTTATATCAGATTTATTCAATTAACCCTTTGTTTGCATATTGAATTATTTGCAAATAGTTAATCAAATTATAATTCACTTAATTTTTTAAATGATTGACAGCTCAAATACAAGCAAAACCACTCATCATATTTATATATCAGATTTACTCATTTAACCCTTTGTTTGCATATTGAATGATTTGTTAATTAATCAAATGATAATTAATTCAGTTCACTTTTTAACTCATTGCCAGCTGAAATACAGACAAAACTGCTTTTTATATTTATATCAGATTTACACATTTAACCCTTTGTTTGCGTATTGAATGATTTAATTAATCAAATGATAATTAATTCAGTTCACTTTTTAATTGATTGCCAGCTGAAATACTGACAAAACTGATCATCAGATTTATATATCAGATTTTTACACATTTAACCCTTTGTTTGCGTATTGAATTATTTGCAGTTAAATTATAATTCAGTTCATTTTTTAAATGATTGACAGCTCAGATACAGGAAAAACTGCTCATCAGATTTATTTATATCAGATTTACTCAATTAACCCTTTGTTTGCATACTGAATGATTTGTTAATCAAAATTAATCAAATTATAATTGTTCACTTTTTAATTGATTGACAGCTGAAATACAGTCAAAACTGCTTATTAGATTTATATTTATACCATATTTACCCATTTAACCATTTGTTTGCATATTGAATTATTTGCAGTTAGTTAAATTATTAATTCAGTTATTTTTTTAATTGATTGACAGATCAAATACAGGATCAGATTTGTATTTATATTTATACTAGATTTACACATTTTAACCTTCAACCTAAGAGCAGAACAAAAGTACAAGAGCAGAACTTTCCTGTAAAAGAGCTGCGAGGCGAGCCGTGATCAAAACACACGTGTAGGGTTTCACCTTTGAAGCCACACAGATCAAAGCCGCTGAGGAGGACCACAGTAAAGAGATATAAAAGATCACTGGAGACCCGAACGAGACTACAAACACTCGATACCAGACACCTGTTCATGAGTAAAACACTCTCACATCTATTCAAAAAAACAAGCTTGGTGAATAAGTACAAATGCATGAATGTGAAATTATCATCTGTGGTAATCAACAGAATGCTGCACATCAAGACTACACAACGTGAACTATTTCTTCATGATATTATGAAACATTTGCTTCAGTGAAGAGCTCTTGTTTCTCAGTATTCAGCACATTTGACAAACACATCCTCAGTGCCCTGGGACGGCATATAGGATTCCAGCCTCCTCATATGAATCAGTGAATACTGAGAGAGGTCGTGACCTCTGAGGCTACTGGCCAGTGCTGAGAATAACAAGAGAGCTGGTCAGAAACGGCCCTCGGGACACATTTGGACAGAGAGTTTCCCATGACACCGGGTCAAACCTTCAGCTCAAGCTCAGAGAAAAGAACATTAAAATTACAAGAGGAATCTGTTAAAAGTTAGCTAATTTTCCTTTATATTTTTGCCTGTGCATAACTAGATTTAACTTTAAAATATACCATGAAATACTACTATCTTACACTACCATTAAAATACAATAGCTTATGAATGTGATAATCAAACAGGGTGCATTTCCTGTGCCAAGACGTAATTCGCTGCTTAATTACCAAAGTACAATCAATGCGTCGTTGAAGAAATCAACTAGCTAGTCACGAATGTACGGAAGAGGATTAGGGCCAAGCAATAATAAAAAAATAAAACCATCTCGAGATTAAAGTTGTTAAATTTCGAGAAAAAAGTCAAGATAAAATGTTGAGAATAAACTCGTTAAATTTTGAGAAAAAAGTCGAGATAAAATGTTGAGAATAAAGTCATTAAATTACGAGAAAAAAATCGTTAAATTTCAAGAAAAATGTCGAGATAAAATGTTGAGAATAAAGTCATTAAATTACTAGAAAAAAATCGTTAAATTTCGAGAAAAAAGTCGTTAAATTTTGAGAAAAAAGTCGAGATAAAATGTTGAGAATAAAGTCATTAAATTACAAGAAAAAAATCGTTAAATTTCGAGAAAAAAGTTGATAAAATGTTGAGAATAAACTTGTTAAATTACAAGAAAAAACTTTAAATTTTGCGAAAAAAGTTGAGATAAAATGTTGAGGATAAAGTCATTAAATTACGAGAAAAAAGTCGTTAAATTACGAGAACAAATTCGTTAAATTATGAGAAAAAAGTCTAGATAAAATGTTGAGAATAAACTCATTAAATTACGAGAAAAAACTTGTTAAATTTCGAGAAAAATGTCGAGATAAAATGTTGAGAATAAAGTCATTAAATTATGAGAAAAAACTCATTAAATTACAAGAACAAATTCGTTAAATTATGAGAAAAGTGTCGTTAAATTTCGAGAAAAAAGTCGAGATAAAATGTTGAGAATAAAGTCATTAAACTATGAGAATAAAGTCATAATTTAACGAATTTGTTCTCGAAATTTAACAAATTTGTTCTCGATATTTAACGAGTTTTTTCTCGTAATTTAATGAGTTTTTTTCTCGTAATTTAACGAGTTTATTCTCAACATTTTATCTCGACTTTTTTCTCGTAATTTAACGAGTTTTTTCTGGAAATTTATCAACTAATCTCGAGATGGTTTTATTTTTTTTATTATTGCTTGGCCCTAATCCTCTTCCGTACGAATGTCTCCCGAAACCATATTGTTGCAAATTTGCAAAAACACGAAATGCAGGAAAATTCCATCAATGGCAGGGGAAGAGTTAAGTCCACATGTCATACAAACAAGAAACTATGCTTCTAACCACAGGTCAAGATCTGTCATTCCAACCAACTTTGCGATGTTGTTTCCGAATGTTCGTTGGAACTATAGTTTCTGGAAACAGTGACTCATTGAACTGTGCTGATAACGACAAAACTTAGTTGGATAACGATGCTTTACTGAAACACACTCTAGTTCAGTGGTGTACCTCAAAAGTTTGAAACAATTATGAGGTTTTTTATTTTTGGAAAGAAGTCTCTTAAGCTCACCAAGGCTGCATTTATTTGATCAAAAGTACAGAAAAGACATTAATATTGTGAAATATTATTACAATTTAAAACTACTGTTTTCTATGTGAATATATTTTAAACTGTAATTTATTCCTGTGATCAAAACTGTATTTTCAGCATCATTACTCCAGTCTTCAGTGTCACATGATCCTTCAGAAATCATTCTAATATGATGATTTGCTGCTCAAGAAACATTTCTGATTATTATCAATGTTGAAAACAGTTGTGCTGCTTCATATTTTTGTGGAATTTTAAAATATATTTAAATAGAAAACAGCCATTTTAAATTATAATAATATTTCACAATATTACTGTTTTTAACCTATCTGTTGTATTCAGATCATTTTGACCCAGAATGAATTTTCTTTTTCATTAATGTTATTGCATTGGACTAAACCTTGCTGACTTTGCTCACACAGAGTATAACATTTCCCAAAATTTGAGGGATATTTTTTGTATTTTGGGGGGGATTTTTTCCCCCACCTTGTTACACTTGTGGTGTTCCCGGACAAAAATGACCGGCATACAAAAAATAGCGTATAAATCTCCTGTTATACTATATTATCACCAAATATTGGATTCAATCTTGTGATTCTTTAAATTAGGTTTATACTGTATATAATACAATGTTTAATACAAAACCTGTCCTAATTGAAGGAAAACAAGTTGATCAAAAGATCACATAACTACTGATTTACAAGCAATTTTTAAAAGGCCGGTCAAAACATCAAAGGTGTTACAGGGTTTTCAACACAGTTTAAGAGACTTCTTTCAAAAGCATTAAAAGTCTTTAATTACTTTGGTAGCGTATAGGGAATATTTTTTTATAAAATTAAGTGTTTCTTGTGTTCAGGCAACGATATCGACTACTGAGAATGTGAGACGCCTGTTAGTGCACATTGATTTCTTTGTCAAGTGAGTTTGACCTGTGACGTGATCAAATGTTGACAGAGCGACAGGCTACAGGAGCGGGTCACGACCTCTGTGACACAGAGCAGTGGAAGTGACACCCTGTCATTGACCAGATACTCTCAGATTCAGTCCTTCTGATGACCGGCAGAGAAAGACCTCAATTGTTGGCTTTCATCAGTGTAATTGACCAGTCAATGGTCTTTTTAAACAGGCTCTGCTCATTTATCAACACCATGGAGTAAAAGTGACACCAGGACCATCAGAAAGAGACTAGCAATTCCAGACTTTTGGACCTCACTATATGACATTAAATATCAATGTTTGCCTCAGACGTTTCTCTTATTTTTATTTCTCCTAAAAAATTATCAGTAAGATTTCATTTGTGATTTTCTGTCCTGCGGGATGTTTTTAATGACCACAGATGATTGTCTTTTGTGACAAGCCCTTGAAACTAGAGTTCTTCATTCTTCATTGATTCATTATGAACGTCAGGGATCAAACCGGGGTGAGGCGTGATGTGGACGGACAGGAAAACAGCAGCAATGCTAAACTTCACTCAGTGTAAACGACTGACTCATTAAAATAATGAGTCACTGACAGAGAAGTGGATTCAATTAATGCCCCGCCCTACTGATGTCAGGCATACAGCCAAACACAAGAATAAATTACATGTTAAAATATATTATGATAGAAAACAGCTATTGTAAAAGTAATATATTGCTGTTTTTAGTGTATTTTTGATCAAATAAATGCAACCTTGGAGAGCATAAGAGACTTGTTTGCAAAGCCATTTCTGGGCACGCACTGAAGTTTTCTGAGAGGTTTTAGTATGTTGCTAGGGTGTTGCTAGAGTATTTCAGGTGGTTGAAAGGGCGTTGCTAAGGTGTTCTGAGTGATTTTAGCATGTTGCTAACTAAAATACTGAATATCGTATGCATGTACACGAGGGCCGCTATGGAAGCTCGTTTCCACCACTAAATAAAAAAATAAAAATTGCGCTTTTTATCTCACAATTCTGACTTTTTTCACAATTGTGAGTTATAAATTCAGAATTATGAGTTATAAAGTCAGAATTGAGTGATAAAGTCAAAATTAATAAAGTCAGAATTGCGTGATATGAAGTCAGAATTATGAGATAAACTTGCAATTTTGAGAAAGAAAAAAATTCCCTCACAATTGGAAGCAATTGGGAGTTTATATCTCACAATTCTGACTTTATTAATTCTGACTTCATAACTCGCAATTCTGACTTTACAATTCGCAATTATGACTTTATATCACGCAATTATGACTTTATAAATTCAGACTTTATAACTCACAATTATGACTATTAATTGACTTTATTAATTCTGACTTTACAACTCGCAATTATGACTTTATATCATGAAATTATGACTTTATATCATGCAATTATGACTTTATAAATTCAGACTTTACAACTCGCAATTCTGACTTTATAACTTGTAATTCTGACTTTATAATTCGCAATTCTGACTTTATTAATTCTGACTTTAAAACTTGCAATTCCGACTATATAACTCGCAATTCTGACTTTATTAATTGACTTTATCATGCAATTTTGACTTTACTAATTCTGACTTTATATCACGCAATTCTGACTATATAACTCACAATTCTGACTTTATTAATTCTGACTTTATCATGCAATTCTGACTATATAACTCGCAATTCTGACTTTATTAATTCTGACTTTATAATTCACAATTCTGACTTTATATCACGCAATTCTGACTTTATTAATTCTGACTTTATCACGCAATTCTGACTATATAACTCGCAATTCTGACTTTATTAATTCTGACTTTATAATTCACAATTCTGACTTTATATCATGCAATTATGACTATTAATTCTGACTTTATAACTTGCAATTCTGACTTTATAATTCGCAATTCTGACTTTATATCATGCAATTCTGACCTTATAACTCGCAATTCTGACTTTATTAATTCTGACTTTATATCACACAATTCTGACTTTATAACTTGCAATTGTGAGTTTATATCTTGCAATTCTGAGAAAAGTCAGAATTGTGAGATATAAACACACAACTGGGAGAAAAAAGTCAGAATTGTGAGATATGTATTGCAATAACGCTTTTTTATTTTTTTATTTCATGGCGGAAACTTCCATAGGCCGCTGCTGAATGATGCTACACAGTCCATTAAAAAAATCTGTCCGTCCCTTTGCACTTGGCACATTTCGAGTACTTAATGCATTCTAATCCACATTGACCATGTGGTGAAAGCCATTGTTTGAGCACTTTCACCCCCCGCTGTCAGCACTCTCAATTTAAACTCGGATTTACCACGGATCCTCTTTTGTTTGGCATCTTTTCGCGCATTATTTCGAGTGGCAACTGTACCACCTCTTATTATCATTTCAACATGAAATACTCCCAATTATGTATGCGCAGACTCTTTGAAAGCTTAAAGGGATTGAAGGAGCATCCAGCTTCCAGCCATAACAGCCTTTCATATGCAAACGCACGAGCGCAGCATCAACCTCTGAGGGTTTGGGCTTGAGCCGGAAGGCTCAGATCTCCTCTGCTATGTTTTAATGATTATTGTGGAGGATTTCTTAGTGTTTATCTGCAGTTGCCATATCAGTACTTTTGAAATCCCCATCGGAGAGGGAAAGACGAGGGTGTGTTGAATTGGAGGTGATTGTGTGCCCGGTGGATCGTTAAAACAGGCATCAAACAAACAGCTCATTTCTTCACTGTGAGTGAAGCTGCGGTCATTGATTTATCCCAGAGACGAAGGCAAATGCCTAAAAGAACATATTTAGCTCATTTTACAAAGATTTCTTGTGTCTGGACATGTTACAATAGTATGATGTAGATATATAACCTTTAAAGGCCCACTTAAGCAAAGTCCCTTTAAGATATGTTCTATTAGTTATGAATGCGATGAACTGCAACGCGCAATATGGCGGAATACGTCCCGCTTTCTAAGTAAACGAGCCAATCCCTGATTGTTAAAGTCATTACATCACTGCAGCAGTTGTTAGAAGCTCCGGTTTCCATAGAAACCTGAGACTCATGCTTATTGGCTCATCTAGCCTGAAAAAATAAGCTTTTTAAATGCTATTTGAGCATAAGAAACAACATTTATGGAACAGTTCATGTCAGATTTTGTTGCTGATATGAAATATGTTATTATAAAGTCCTTAGGTGCGTCCCAATTCGCGTACTTATGCACTATTCTATGACGTTTTTAAGTATAAATAGTGCGAGTAGTGCGTTCACACTGAAAATTCCAAAAAGAAAAAGTGCACTTTAAATACCCGGATGATGCACTAAATTAACGGAAAAAACGAAGTGTGGAATGTTGGACACTTCATGCACTCAACTGTCGCAGCTTTAATTACGTAGTGGAGGGGAAGGGAGGATCGTACTCCGATGTTAAATGACAAAATAACCTTATACAATTCACGCACTACATGGATGAGTGCATAGTGCACAAGTACATAGTGTATAAGTGCATAGTGTATAGTGCGTCATTTGGGACGCAACTTTTGACTTAAAGCTGCAGTCCGGAAGTTTTGCCTCTTTGTCGCCATCTCTGTTTGAAACCTGCAACTGCAGTTATATGTGACCTGTCACGGAAACCAGGGACACAAGTCGGCAGCACAACTATTGAGCAAACTGAGAAAGAAGCGTTTTTTTTCAAAATTGGTGATTTTCGTTTTTTTGCAGAATCTGTTAGTTGAGATCACGAAGAAGCATCTTCGTGTTTTAGGTAGCAGTATTGGTTTATTTAAAAGCGTACATTTTGAGGTTGAAATCGGCTTGTATTTCAGAGATTCTATCTCGCAGTAGGGGCGTGTCATTGTCTGTTTGTATTTCCATACTGGAATCGGATACGCCGGCTTTTGTTTCTTTTGTTATTGCCGCCGCCCTCCAAGGGAAGCGTGGCTACTTATTTATGCAGCGCTCTGGCCAGCTCTAGCTGATATCAAAATATAATGAAGATGGACGCCGCAAAGAATAATCGCAGATGAGCTGAACCGTGGCCGTTACACCGAAAATGTTTTGAAGTACAACATACGGCTGGATTCTTTAGTTGCGGAAAAAAGAGTGGCAGGACATGCAAATTATTGGACATTTAGAGGCAAACAGATGCATAGTAGTGCAAACTTCGGAGATGGTTACATCCACAAAGAAGACCCCGACAAAGAGAAAGTGTGCCCGAACAACTTATTTCATTGGAGGTAACGATATCTTTTCTGTTTCTTATGGGGTGAGTTTCCATAAACATCAAAGTTTGTCGTTTTGTGTTCATTCTAAGAACACGTAGGCTACACGTTATCTCATGTGTCTTTTGTTATTAGCTAGCTCAGGACTTTCGTTTTAATTGTAATCGTTAGCATCGTATCACTTGCCAAAAAAACCCATTACTATAATGGGCTTTTAGATGGTAATGTTAGCATGTTAATTTGAATAACGCTTCAACTGCTTGAACTGACTGGTGTGAATGACTTAGCTCATGTAAACCTTACTATTCTTGAATTGAATGTGACGCTAATAATTTTAGCCAGTTACTACTTCTTAACAAGGATTTACTAATGTAACAGTAAATGTATCAGATTAAATTCCTACATAAGTAAAAGTATAAAGTATCCGTAGCCGTAAAATGTGCGTTATAAGTCAAAAGTAAAAGTATTTATTGAAGAGTTTAATGTACAGGATTTTTTAAATCCTTTGACTCAAACCAGGTCTAACCACTAACTGAGGTCTAAACCAGGACTATACGGTTATCACAGAATCCTGTTCAAAAAGTCCTAATGTCAAAAAAGATAAATTACTGACATTTACAATGCACATTATCCTTTATTATTAATAGTATGCGGTCCGATTTTTCCCGTTGCGTCTGTCGTTGCTATGCAACCATGCATCTTTACAGGGGGTATGGCTTATCTAAATGAGATGTAAATGAGCCCTTTTGTCACTCCCAGCAGGTGAGAACAGGCGAGAACTGCAAAATTAGAGGTCATTTTCTGCCCTTTGAGCTTTTTTGAGTGCCTACCTTCAAATGGCCACAACTTCTCCAAATATTATCAGATTTCCATGTGTTACACATCGTTGGAAAGCTTGGAGACTACACTTTCAGAATGTGTGAATAACTCAAAATGCCCCAGAACCGACTTGTGTCCCTACTTTCCGTGACTGGTCACATATGCGGAATTATTATCGTTACGTGCATTGCATCGGCACGACTCCGTGCGGATGAATCTAATGTTTGGTGTCAGTCACCACATTGGAACTTCATACTTCGGAATCACAGGAAGTAATTTTCACCGGAATATGTCATCTGAACAAGCAAGTAACATGTCTGCCACTTTTGTTCCGACCAACTGAGGAAAAAAGCAATAAATCGTGCTGCCAGTGGTGATTAAATCTAATGATTGCATAGCTCGGATCATGCCAAACTGTGCAAATTATTATTATTGTTATACTTTGTTCTCAAATTGTTAATGTTAACAACATCAGCATTGCGTGACTGTGTATTTAGTGTGTATTAGTGTTACCTGTAGGTTTCAATTTCTGTAGCCACTCCGCAGTCTGACGTCTTTTGCTTTTGGATTTACAATCTGCCATCAAAACTTTGTTTAATTATTTCAGCTGCTGTGAGAAAAGGCTATAAATGATCCGCTACAAGCAGCGTCCTCACATGATATAGCAGGGACTCCTTCTTTCTGTTTACAGACGTGATGTAATGACGCAGCCGTTCGTCTTTGCATGCTCAAATTTCTTGTGGAAACCCACCAGTACCACTCTGATTATAAAACATTATTATAAGCTTACTGATGTGAATCGAGCTAAGGAGATAGTTTTGAACACTGGCTGGTTATGTACTGGCTCAAAAATTGATTTTGGATCATTTTTATCCAAAAAAAAAAGTTACGGACTGCAGCTTTAAGTGCCTTGGAATGCACAGCATTATTCAATGCGTTGACTTGATCCTTCGCCGGGAGTTTGATTGACAGGCGATCTAACCAATCATAACGCCAAATCTGCCATTTTGTCTGGCAAAGCAGTCAGGGGAGTTAGTAGATTCATGTTGGTGGACTTGAACCTGGAAAATGGTGTACTGACATCTTTCTGTGGTTGAAACAACATTCCTTCTGATGTTCATTCATGGTTATTTGATGCTATAAATGAACTAGTAGGAAAAGAGATGATCGGTTCACGAGCCGCTTGAACTGAGGCGCTGAACTGAACTTCAATTTTGATTTCAGGGGAACCAGTTAACCCCTGGACTGCACAAACCACAAAACTCATTCAAACTGCTGTAATGACCTTATTTTCTTACAATGCTTATAATGACATTATTTTCTTTTTAAGGCACAATTCAGCTACTTTGTTTTTTTTAACAAACTGAACATATCAATAGTCCTAAAATGTTTTCCACTGCGAAATGTCTAAAATAATGCATTACATGTTTAAAATTGTGTAAAAACAGTCATAAACATTCAATCTCAAAACATTGATACAGTTGACCCAGAACATAAACGCTGTCCTTCTAAAATGCACATGACACACTGCATGAGTGAAATACAGAAAGCAACACTACAATAAGTGAATCAAATGTTTAGTTTGGAAACACACACACGTTAAAGGGATAGTTTGCCAAAAAAACGAATAAATG
Source organism: Ancherythroculter nigrocauda (assembly GCA_036281575.1). Classification (NCBI taxonomy): domain Eukaryota; kingdom Metazoa; phylum Chordata; class Actinopteri; order Cypriniformes; family Xenocyprididae; genus Ancherythroculter; species Ancherythroculter nigrocauda. The sequence continues at coordinate 2,462,471 of VTFQ01000016.1, read as the reverse complement.
AATGACAGGATTTTCATTTTTGGGTGAACTAGACCACACAGAACTCAAACCAACACTAAAAAACATGACAAGCTGACAAATAATATGTGCCAAAACCTCATAAAAAATAAACAATGACTGGACAGATTGAAACTAAACTGTAATCAGGCCAAAAACATATCATACATGAACTGAAAACACATCAGACCACCTCAAATGGAATGTGGTGGGAATACTGAACACATTAGATATCAAAAGTCTCATATCAGTAGATTCATTATGGCAGCTGTCACCATGTCCACAGCAAACTTCACTCATTTATGCACATTTAAAACAACAATGAAATTTTAGCATGGGAAAATGTTATGTTTAAAGCAAGAATTAATCCATAATTGAAACTCAACTCACCCTCTTCTCGTGTCCTTCCCTTTTTGAGGAACATTCTGTCCAGTCCTTCTCACTTTTTTAATGCATAGTTTTGCTCCGACCTTAATTAAACACACCTGAACCGGGTAATTAAAGCATTTGGGATTGCTAAAACATCCATGCAGGTGTGATAAAGCACGCTAAATTCTGCAGGAACTCCCTCCAGAAGGACTGGACACCCCTTTTATATAACAAAAGGCTCCAAAATGACAATAAAGCACCAAGGGAAAATTCACAGAAAGCAATGACTCTGTGACAAATTGCTTTTGTTCCTCTTTGGATAAAAGCATCTGCTAAATGCATAAGGGTCAAAGACATGTAGATGTCCACATCAATAGAAATTTACAAAAGTGATTTTATACACACAGAAAACATTAAATGCAAGTAAAACGTCTACTTTTAAGGTTTCAAATAAGTTCTGTGAGAATAAAATGTCAAAATGTGGGTTGTCATTCTGTGTAACACTTATATTTATGTAAAAATTGAAACAACATACTTATTCTGACCTGTGCATATTAAAATATATAAAAGAATAAGTGTGCATACTAAATTTTATTGCATTTTAAATGGGTAAAGAAATTCTTGCTGACAAATGGGCAAAACCTAGGATAGTGGCAAAGTTTAAAAATATAAAATTACAAGTAATTAGCATTTGGGGTGAAAGTAATTAGTCTTTAATATGGCATAAATAGATTTTTTGTTGTAAATATCCCTGACAAGATTGTTACACTAGTGAGTGTCTTCTGTAAATCATGCTAAAAATGTATGATATTTAATTTTTGCTCAGAAAAAAAACAAACAGGATTCATTCTGATGTACTGAAAAACAACAACAATTCAAAGTTACACTTATTGTTTTGATACTTGAAAACCATTTTTCATCTTTGACCCATTCATGTAAAAATAAAGAAAGAGTCATATTAGTTTTGATCATCAACATGAGGGTGAGTAAATTTCATGTTTGGCTAAACTATCTACTGAAGTGAATATTAAACAACCATACAAGATCTCATCTAAAAATGACAAAAAAACGATTCTCGCCATCAAATCCATAAATAAATTGTAAGAAAAAAGTTTTTCAGAACTTGTGTCCTGCACATGTCAGTCAGGGTCAGACAGAAAGTGTCAGTCACTCCTTTTTCCCAAAGAACTTCCTGAAGACGGATTTGTTCCGTGGCCGTGGGAGACTCGTGTAGCTCCTCATGGGCAGGTCGGAGAAGGACTCCTGCCGGACGCCGCTTGGCTCGGCCATCGCAGTGCTTTTACAGACAGACGGCATCTCTCGATCTCCAATGAATAAAGTCACAGAGTAGCTGGAGCTGCTGTCCTGGCCTTTGCCTGAAGAGGGCGCTACAGGCTTTATCCTCTGATATGTGGCTGTGGACAGAGATATGAGTGTTTAAAGTTCGTCTAAAGTTCATATATCCTCCTGAGACCCAGAAAGTTTTTTGAATTTAGTTTTTTTCCCCACGTCATTATGTTGTTTAGAAACAAATTAAAAAATAACATTTTTGAAAAATTATTTTTTATTCATATATTATGATATGTCCTCTGTAGTGAGGACTAAGTTGTTTAAAAAATAACATGGCATGAAATGACGTGTATAGGCAAAAACAATGGGATTTTTTTTACACCAATTAATTTTTAGGCTTCAGGATTGTTTTTAACCAAACTTTGTATAAAGATGATTCTCAATTATGTTATGAAAGATATAATGGAATTAATTGATATACCATTTTATTTTATGTGATATGTGGGTAAAATAGTCATATATGGATTTTCCCATTCAATGCAATGCATCTAATTTGCATATTAATTGCAACATGTAATGAAAAAAGAAGTGTAATAATGGGGGGTAATAATTGGTAACATTTTCATAATAATATCTAATAATTAATAGGAATATTTATATATAATTTCTTTCTCTTTTCACTTGTTGTATCTCCTAAAATGCCTGATAAACATGATTTAAGTCCTCTACAGAGGTCATGTACAAAATCAATGCCCTGTTTCATAGCAGAAAGACATATTTTGATTTAAAACCCCATAATATTTTCCTGAGATGTTGATTTATAACAAACAATTTGAAAATTAATCCAATTTAAATGATAATTACAAAATATTATCATAGTTCCATAAAAATGCTAATTTTCATTTTATTACAGTCATATTTAAAGACCAAGAAGTTGTTGTTTTCATGCCAAAAGTTGTTGTTTTCATGCTTTACAGGACATCCAGACTTAAAACTGTGACATGTATGATGTCAGAGAAAATCACCCGGGACCCAGGAGAATATACATAAATTACATTGCATGATGAATATTATTCAACATTAGCTTAGAGTCAATTTTCATACACTACATCATATAGCACCGTTTCATAAGAATGACCCGTTTACATGGCAAATGTTGTGACCTTATTAGCTGTACCTGAGGTAAAGGAGTGTGAGCGTCTCTTTTCACTGGTCCAGCCCTGAATGGTGGACATAGAGGACAACTTCTGTCTCAGAGACTCGCCATGAGACTCAAACTCATCCTCTACAGAGAGAAAAAAAACAATATGAATCATTCAACCTCTAAAGTACAAGGGCAGACAGTATAAGTGAGTAACAAAGTACTGGAGGTGAGAAATAATGTGACCAAGGTGGAAATTACAAAATCCAGAGAGCTTCTCCAGAAATAGAAAGCCGCTGACAGCAAACAGATGTGACTATGCCTCATAATGTCTGCGTGAAGCGCGGCTCATGTTCAACACAGAGTCCTCTACTGCCCTCTTTTGGATGTCCCAGACATTTGTCTTACATATTATTTATTTATTACTTGCATTAGTGGGCAGTGTTGAGGAGGCTACTGTCAAACGAAAAGCTAAATTTACCTCATGTATGCTTTTAAATACATTAAATACACTAGAATACTTGAGATAAATTATATATTTAATTAAATATTTATTTTAAAATTTTACTTGACAACTAGACAAAATACTGATTAAGAAAATGAATTTTTTCAACTAACTACTTTGAAGCTACTTATGGAGGAAACATCTAAAATTATACAGATTTATTATAAATTATACATTTTATAATGCACTCTGAGACATTTTTCTGGAACAAAAACAATGAGGGTTTATGAAATACAACCACAAGTAATTTATAATGGTAATGAACAGCAGCATTTAACTAAAATTCACTATAAAAAGTCCATTTAAATGCAGATGGTGGACAGATAGATAGACAGACAGACGGATGGATAGATAGAAAACGACAGACAGATAGATAGATAGATAGATAGATAGACAGACAGACGGATGGATAGATAGAAAACGACAGACAGATAGATAGATAGATAGATAGATAGATAGACAGACAGATAGATAGATGGATAGATAGATAGACAGATAGATAGACAGACAGACAGGTAGATAGATAGAACGACAGACAGACAGACAGACAGGTAGATAGATAGATAGACAGACAGACAGGTAGATAGATAGATAGACAGACAGACAGATAGATAGATAGATAGATAGATAGATAGATAGACAGAATGACAGATAGATAGATAGATAGATAGATAGACAGACAGGTAGATAGATAGACAGACAGACAGATAGATAGATAGATAGATAGATAGATAGATAGATAGACAGACAGACAGGTAGATAGATAGATAGACAGAATGACAGATAGATAGATAGATAGACAGACAGACAGACAGACAGACAGACAGATAGATAGATAGATAGATAGATAGATAGACAGACAGACAGGTAGATAGATAGATAGACAGAATGACAGATAGATAGATAGATAGACAGACAGACAGACAGACAGACAGACAGACAGATAGATAGATAGATAGATAGAACGACAGATAGATAGATAGATAGACAGACAGACAGGTAGATAGATAGATAGATAGACAGACAGACAGATAGATAGATAGATAGATAGATAGATAGATAGATAGATAGATAGATAGATAGATAGATAGATAGACAGAATGACAGATAGATAGATAGACAGACAGACAGGTAGATAGATAGATAGATAGATAGATAGATAGATAGATAGATAGATAGATAGATAGATAGAACGACAGATAGATAGATAGATAGATAGACAGACAGACAGATAGATAGATAGATAGATAGACAGAATGACAGATAGATAGATAGATAGATAGACAGACAGACAGACAGACAGGTAGATAGATAGATAGATAGATAGATAGATAGATAGATAGACAGGTAGATAGATAGATAGATAGATAGAACGACAGATAGATAGATAGATAGACAGACAGACAGGTAGATAGATAGATAGACAGACAGACAGACAGACAGATAGATAGATAGATAGATAGATAGATAGATAGATAGATAGATAGATAGACAGACAGACAGACAGACAGACAGGTAGATAGATAGATAGATAGATAGATAGATAGATAGATAGATAGATAGATAGATAGATAGACAGAATGACAGATAGATAGATAGACAGACAGACAGACAGACAGGTAGATAGATAGATAGATAGATAGATAGATAGATAGATAGATAGATAGATAGATAGATAGATAGATAGATAGATAGATAGATAGAACGACAGATAGATAGACAGACAGACAGACAGACAGACAGGTAGATAGATAGACAGACAGACAGACAGACAGATAGATAGATAGATAGATAGATAGATAGATAGATAGATAGATAGATAGATAGATAGATAGACAGAATGACAGACAGATAGATAGATAGATAGATAGATAGATAGACAGACAGACAGGTAGATAGATAGATAGATAGATAGACAGACAGACAGACAGACAGACAGGTAGATAGATAGATAGATAGATAGATAGATAGATAGATAGATAGATAGATAGATAGATAGACAGACAGACAGACAGGTAGATAGATAGATAGATAGATAGATAGATAGATAGAACGACAGATAGATAGATAGACAGACAGACAGGTAGATAGATAGATAGACAGACAGACAGACAGATAGATAGATAGATAGATAGATAGACAGACAGACGGATAGATAGATAGATAGATAGACAGACAGACGGATAGATAGATAGATAGATAGATAGACAGACAGACGGATAGATAGATAGATAGATAGACAGACAGACGGATAGATAGATAGATAGATAGATAGACAGACAGATAGAAGGTGAATTTTTAGCAGCCATTATTTGAGTCTTTACACAATTTCTTACCAGAACGACCCGCATCTGAGCATGAAGGGAGCAACCGATCCTGATGCCTTTGGTGGATCTGCAGACCGTCGTTGGTGTGGACTATGATCTCTTTGGTTCGGCCTGAGGCAGGCTGACTCTGTGCTAAAACGGTGGTGGTGACATAATTTCTCATGGAGCAGTGACATTTATCTCCATACTGACAGTCTGTGATAGGAGGTGAATGTCTCAGGAGCGTCTCTGAAGCTGAAGACCCATGACATGTAGATCTATTCAGTACAGAATCACTGGATGCTGTAGAGAGAGAGGATTTCATCTGAATACGACTGTATTCATATAATGCAGCATGGACAACTTGTTAATGACAGACAGGCAGATATGTATAATGCTATAATACCCGTGTGAGCTTGGATTCTAAGAATCCATTTCTTCATCATAAATCGGGAGGAGGCACTGAGGAGATACTCAGATCCATCACGCAATCTGAGAGAAAATGGTAAAACAAGTGAAGCGATTCAAACTACTTCCATCTGTAACTAAAACAACTCTTGAGTTGTTCATCATTTACCTCAAGCAAAAGCAATTGGGTTTTTTGGTGTACTCCGGCAACGGTTCACACACTGCTCCAATTAGGTTCAGAGGAAGGCTTGTCACACAGCTCTATGGGGTACAAATATAGACTCGTTTGGGTTAACTCGTATTCTTAGCTGCTTTACAGCTGCCATTACATGTAATTCAAATCACAATTCAACCTTGCAATATAACTAATGATGTCTGTTTGCAATAAAGGAACAAAAAGATTTGCAAAGATCATGCTTACCTTGAGTGTATCTTTCCGGTCCTGATAGAAACATATTGTTTGTTTGTACAGCACAGCATGATAAGAGTTCCACGCCCTGCATGGTGCCTGAAAGAGCACATTTAGCTTATTGGTTACATAAAGACCAACCAAAAATGCACCAAAATAACCTAATCTGACATCTACCACAGGTAAAAGTATGAGGCATGTGACACAAAATGCTCATTTGTCTTGGTCTGTGTGAAGAAAATATCTGTAATTGAGTAACCCCTCCTGTATGAACCGGGAGCGGGACTTGAACCCGGGTTCGCCACCATGGGAGTCGGGCTTTCTAAAAAGCAGGAGTTCAGGGGAGTGAGGGTTACACGCACAGCTCTTACCAGCCATGCATTACAATTGTGATGTTTACCTTCTTTCCACCAAGCTGTAGTTTGTGTTTCCTCTCTAGAGTACCTTCCATAGACGGCAATTCCCATTCTTGTCTTCCGCTCTGAAAAAGAAAAATTAACAATCATTATTTCACAATGAATAGATACAGCAATGTCTTTTATTTCTCAATATTGTGAAGAACTTTTAAGCAGACTTGTAAGTAAATCTCATATACACTTCTGGCATGGTCTGCGATGTAACTTCTGTATACCTGGATTTCAGAGTCATTGGTGCCATCCAATCCCATATGAACAGACAGGAGACTCATGGACTGGTCCTGTGGAGAGAGAAGGACACATATCAATGCATTAAGTACCGTGACAAAAACAGATTAAATGCGCACCAATCATAACTACAACAATGGGCATAATGATATGAACTGTGCTGGCCACAACTTCATGTAAAGGTTTCCAAATAAAACCCTCAAAATCCTCCTGGGAAGATCCTACTTTAGATTTTTAGTGCAAAAGCAACAAAATAAAGAGCACAATTGCTCCCACACTGAATGATGGGAAATGTAACCTGTCACCTCATAAACCAGCCAACCAAGGAGTATTTTCTGGCCTTAAAGGGATAGTTCACCCAAAAATGAAAATGATCCCATGATTTACTCACCCTCAAGCCATCCTAGTTGTATATGACTATCTTCTTTAAGTCGAACACAATCGGAGATATATTTAAAAATATCCTGGCTCTTCCAAGCTTTATAATGCTAATGAATGGGTGGAACAGTTTTGAAGCCCCAAAAATGCATCCAGCCATCATAAATATAATCCATATGGCTCCATGGGGTTGATAAAGGCCTTCTAAAGCAAAGCAATGGGTTTTATCCATATTTTAAAACTTTGAAAGATTATACAACTAGCATGGCTTGAGTGTGAGTAAATCATTTTTGGGTGAACTATACCTTTAAAGATAATCCTAATCCTCCCACTGCTAAATACAATACTGTGGTGGCACTCATCTCATCAATATCATTCTGACAAAGTGACAAAGTGCTGCAAAGGCAGCACAAGTCAACATCTCAACTACTTAAACCAGAGGAGTCCAATCCTGGAGGGCTAACATCCAGCAGAGTTTAGCTCCAATTTGACCCAACACCTCCTCTGATGTTTCTAGTAATCCTGAAGACCTTGATTTAATTGGTTCAGATGTGGTTAATTGGGGTTAGAGCTCACCTCTGCAGGACATTAGCTCTCCAGGAGCAGGATTTGGCCACCCCTAACTTCCTAAACGACAGGGTTTGACAGGATTAATTGCCAACTTGTAGACCTCACCTTCAGAAACCCTGTTTCCTTCTCCTCCTCCTCCTCCTCTTCCTCCTCCTCCTCTCTATAATGGTAGATATACTTTTCCTGGTCCTCTATTTCAGGTAGTTTCACCAGATCTGAAGCGGTTTCATTAATGGCCACCTGTTTGTAAACCTGTTCCTGTTGAGTGAATGCAGCCCAAGACCTCCTGTCCCCTTTATCCAGAATTTGCCTCTCTTCCTTTGAGTTCTGCTGCTTCCCACAACCCATCATAGACTGGATAGATGGTGGCAGTCGAAACTCCGCCACAAGAAGATTGGGTGCGGAGGCTGTGACCAACTTCCTGAAGAGTTCTGCTTGCTCTTTGGGTGAGGGTTCCCTGTGCTGGTCTGGAGAAGAGGTGGCTGTCAAAGCCTGGTAGCCGTTATACATGATGTCAGAATTTAGACTCTGTCGGTAGCTGTTGGTGTGGTTCCAGATGTCCTCCAGCTCCTCCTCTTCCTGCTCAAACTGTTGGTGGTCAGGGTGAACCTGATCCTCAACATCAATAGACAAAGTAAGGCTTTTGTCTTTGGAGAACTCTAAGTTCCTGGTGGAGACTCCTGCATCCAGTGATGGTACCTTTCCGATGGTCCTCTTGGGCACTGGACACTCTGAAGAGTCTACATACAAACCCTCTGAACACAACTTGAAGCTTCCAGAGCTGGAGTGACCAGAGTCCACCGAGTCCTCTCTTCCATTGGCTCTGAAGTTCAATACCACCTGAGATGCATGGTTTGGACTCAACTGTTGAGTGCTTGAGGTCTTTGTTGGCCTATGGAAGAGGTGTCCATTAAGATTGTGAACCAAGGTATGGATGCTAGGACATACATGAATCTCTGCTGTAGTTGAGCTGTGGTTGGCTATCCCTTGGCTTGCATCTTCTGGAGGACTTACATAGTGGTTTTCTTTTGTTCCCATTGTGTCCCAACTAACTAACTCTTCTTTGGGCATTGTACTTATCCCAGACAGGTGTTTCTGCTGGAGTAATGAGGAGTGATTCTCCTCAAATGTGATGTCTTCAATGACTGGAGAAGGTGGAGGAGGAAAATCATCTTCAGTAAATGAAATAGTGTCAACGCTGATCTTTTTGGAGTCTTTACAATCAATCCTAAGGATTACTTCACCTGGAGAAGTTTGTTTGGACTCTTCTTTTTGTGTTGGAGGTGAGCGGGCTGTTTTAAAGGTGCTCAGAGGTGTTGGACGATCAACCTGAGAGTCCTGGTGTTGAGAGTCTGTCTTCTTTTGCTCGGGAGGGCCAATTGTAATGACATCTTGAATGCTAGGGATAAGGCTCATATCCTTGGGCAGGTCGAAGCTTAACACCGAGCCCAAGGACAGAAATCTGCAGTGGTTCTTCACATGTCCTTGGGTGGCAACCTCTAACGTATTGTGAACTGGAGATCCAACCTCTCCAGAACATTCTGCATCTATGTCTTTCACCAAAGGGTTTTTCATGTAGTCCAAGACCTGAGTTTCATCGCTGTTTGGTTTCCTTGCATTTTTCCGCTTCTTCCATTCCTTCAGCGGCCAAGTGTGCGTATCGTATGTCACTGGTTCATGTGCAGGTGGCAAATCAGCCTCTTCTGACACCTCTTCTCCCATGATCTTCTGAATAGTGTGTCTACGGTCATCTTTCTTCTTCTTCCCCTTCTTGCTCTTCCTCTTCAGGCTGCTGAAGATTGAGATGTTGCTGTTCTTTGGCAAGAGGTGAACAGAGGGGTTGTTGGCCTGATGAAGGGTGTCTTCTGTGGAGGACGAGGAGTATGGAGAGGTGCAAGGGGAGGAGAAAGCATACAAAGAGGTCCTGGGAGAGGAGGAAGAGGGCCTCGGGGCTTTGTCTCGGGGTAGCGTCATACTCTCATACACTGGGGCTACTGCCATGTTGTTTTCCATAACATGCAAGTAAGTACTTACCTAAAACACAAGGAAAATATTGTTTTAGAGTGTTCTTTTATCACCTTTTTTCCCCATGCATGAAGTGTTTAGCATGCATAAGTATCACGCTTCAATACAAATTTCACCCTTTAAAGATACATCATGCTAATTATCTGATGTGCATTGGTCCAAAAACCATTTGGACAGTTAGGTCACACAAGAAATGCATGAATGTCAATGCATTGCATAACAAAAGTTATTAAGTGACCTCTGCAAACAACTTTTGCTGGTCAATAGGTCATTTTTAATGCATGTATGAAATCAGTTCACACAGGTGTAGCTCATCACATTAACTATCAACATTCACTAATGTTTCACAACATGTCTTCATTTTGGACCATGCTTGTGTTATCTTTATAATAAATGCAACTTGGTTTGATATTTTATCTTATGCAAGGACATTCATATTTAAGTGTGGCTTAAGTGTCCAAGAACTTTTTATGGCCAGTGCAATTCATAATTCAAACACTGCTGCACAAAAATGATCATTTGTATAATCATTTGTGTAAATAAGTGTGTTTTAGTATCTGAACACAGCACTTCTGTGAGTGTCTGGCTCAAGCAAAGCATTCCTAAGCAAAAACGTAGACACACACGTTGCTTCGCATTTGTTACTGCTGAATGATGACATTGCTCTGCAATGATAAAAACAACTAAAATGCTGAAACATCTTTTCCTTCACTGCTTACGTGAAGAAGCTGGAATTCACACTGGCAATCAGAAAAATAAACAATTTTAACATTTAGTAAAGAAATATTGCCAGGGAGTTGTTATGCTGTTGCTAAGGTGTTCTCAGTAGTTGCCAGGTCCATAGGTGTTGCTCTGTGATTGCTAAGATGCTCTGAATGGTTGCAAAAAGCCACATCAAATCTTCGCAAACACCACTAATAAAACAGAACCATTAGATTTACATGAGAACAACATGAACGCACACAAAAGAACACTAGCACGACTACACAAGCACACTTAGGGTTTTTTTTTTAAACTTTAATAAGAATCATCTGCTCTTAAACATGTCGTCATACACAGCTGTAATGGCTTGACCTTTCACCCCGTGACTAATCTTGTGCTGCTCTGGCAGCCCCAGACCATAAATCACACAGGCCAGTCAAGAGGGCCTTCTAGAAAGTTCACAACAAATTTCTCCAGCACCCCCCACTCCTGCTGGGAGCCATTTCAAAACTCAGCGATCATGGGAAGTGAAGGGTGAGGTCACATCTCAACACAGCGCTGCTGTCATGAGTGGGTTTACATCATGCTTAAAGACAACTTACGTAAGAGTGAAAAACTTCATGCATCTTATCACCTTTCTCCGTACATGCATATCTGATTAAAACAACTGATTTGCAGCAAATCTTTAGATCTAATAAAAGCCCCTGGCCTCTGCTGGTTTCAGACTCTTTTGTCATGACGGAGCAACAGTTTAAGGAGAATAAATGCTCAAATTTCACTCTGTTCCTCATGCAAAGTTATTGTATAAGTTCAGAAAACTTGAAACACTCATTATAGAGTATATTTCTGGTCTTAAAGGTGCAGTAAGTGATTTTGAGAAACGCTGTTGATATTTGAAATCGCCAAAATAAACACGCCCCTACCCAAATGGATCACACCCCAATCTTGATAGCTCCACCCCCAAACTATATGCAGCACAGGCACCTCCCCCCTAATGAGTGGATACGCCCCTTATTGCTGATTGGCTACAAGTATGGCTGTGCAAAAAAAAAAAATCGATTTTTCGATTAATCGTTTTTTAAAATGTAGCCGATTCGATATCAATTCTCAAAAGCCACAAATTTTTCTCCCTATTTATTCCTGAAAACATTGAACAAAATTTCTGACTGATGCTAGTCTTTTCCACTAGGTGTCATCCTCTTATTTACCTTGCACAAAGCGGGAAAGAATGCATGTGTATCATTAGTCTTAAAGTGACAGCAGCCTAATATTCCTGCAGCTGTCTGTGATTTTAATGTTAATCAAACTACAAAAGACAAAGAGAAAATCACTCTCTGCTCTTCACTGAATAACTTTTTTGTAACTTTATTAAGAATTAACCGTTATTTAATTTGTACAGTGAAGATTATATGCAGTGTTATTTTACTTTATTCAATTTCTGTACCTGAAAACTGCTGTTAGACCTACCTGAAAAACCTTAAAAGCACTGATTATTTCATTTGTATATTTGCTCTATTGTATTTATTTATTTGTGCTATTGCATGTAGTTCTTTTTTTAATTAATGACTGTTAATTTGTCATTAATAATGTTTGAAAATTATATTAGTTTGTAGTTTTAGTTGTGCTATCGAAATTGGATTCGAGAATTGTTCAATTTCAGTGGTATCTAAAATGTTGGGTGTCATAACCTTATTTGTTATAATACAAGGTTCAAAAACAACAAAAACAATAACTATTTTATCAGTTTATTTCTTTTTTGTGGTGGGGCCAGTGAAAATTGAATCATTGAATTCATTGAATCGAATCAAAATTTAGAATCAAATCGAACGGAGATCTTGTGAATCTGAATTTCACTTTCAACACCGTTTCTCATAAATTGCTCACTGCACCTTTAATTTACAGATGTCTTATGGATGACACTATGAGAGACTCAGTGCATACATGTTTCACTTATTTCTGATTTTGTGTGATTATACGCTCTGATCTCTGGAGTCTCAGCAGTATATAACTACACAAAGTCAGAAAAGATCATTGAAACTTATGCATTGAGCCTCTCACAGTGTCATCCAGCAGCTTTATATGTGTTAAAAGCTCAGAGGACACAAAATAAAAAATCCCACAGACAGATATCAAAATGCATCTAAAATTAGATACTATGACAGCAGTTAGACAACTTCCCATAAGCCCTAATCCTCATGATGTTTTCAAAAAAATATAAACATACAGAAACGGCCAAAATTTCCAAAATAACTTCTACTACTGACCGAAGTTTAAACTTCACAGTCCCTAAAGGCATAATAAAAGGAGGATACTGCAAATCCTTTTATGGCTACTATATGCTACTATATTTTTAAGCCCCTGTAACCGTTCCAAGAAACACAAACTTTTATTTTTGTTGCAATTACTTTCAAAACTTTCCCAAAGACAGTTTTGTAAACAACCCAAATGTTTGAAATGAGGCTTTATGTGTGTCTTGGAAGAGTTTCTTGTCCCGGTTTCTAATGCTTCCCATATACTGGCAGTGGAAGTGGCTATTTCCTCAGTCATCTTTTCATTACCTGCCTATACCTGTTTGCAATCTCTTCTAAACCACAGCGACCCCTCTTCCATCAAAGTCTCTGGCTTTGTTGCATTTCCAACCACCAAATAAATAAATGATCAGGCCAATGGCTCTTTTTCAGAATAGCATACTATTATACAACGATTTTGAGATGTACTGCAATGCTTCGGTAATCAAATTTCAATCAAATGATATGATGAGATGATTTCTCTTCTGAAGGTCACGGTGTTAGTCAGTCCTCATGCACACAAACACAGTACCATGTTTTTGTTTTCTCATGCAGGGCCACCGACCAACTGTATTTACCTCTTCTGCACTGTGTCGATAAATCGTTTTCTTTCGCTTTAAACTACCAAAAAGCCCCTGGCAGCGCTTCCAAAAGCTTTTACAGGCAGAAGAGTGAGACTCAGCAGGCTGAAGGAGAACGTACAAGAAAATAAAACAGAGAAGGATGTTGTTGGGGAAAGAGAAGGAAAATATAAGGAGACTGAGAGGGATATCGAACACAAACTAGTGCATAAGCAGGGCTCCAGACGAACATTTGAGAGAAAATGTAAATATTCTACAATTATTAAATCTACCATACTGAACTGACCGACAGCGTCAGTGATTTTAAAAGGAGTGCTCTTTACTTGCTTTCTGTGTAATTCAGTCACAATTTGAAGAAGTTTTTGTTTTTCATGAGACTTTTCTTACTTTTCTATATATTAGGGAGTCAATAAGTGCTTCTCTGTCGCCATCTAGTGGTAATTTCATGTCTTTTTGTTTGCCTAGAAGTACGGAAGAGGATTAGGGCCAAGCAATAATAAAAAAATAAAACCATCTCGAGATTAAAGTTGTTAAATTTCGAGAAAAAACTTGTTAAATTTTGAGAAAAAAGTCGAAATAAAATGTTGAGAATAAACTCGTTAAATTACGAGAAAAAAGTCGTTAAATTTAGAGAAAAAGGTTGAGATAAAATGTTGAGAATAAACTGGTTAAATTACGAGAAAAATGTCGTTAAATTTAGAGAAAAAGGTTGAGATAAAATGTTGAGAATAAACTGGTTAAATTACGAGAAAAATGTCGTTAAATTTAGAGAAAAAAGTCAAGATAAAATGTTGCGAATAAACTCATTAAATTACGAGAAAAAAGTCGTTAAATTACGAGAACAAACTCGTTAAATTTCGAGAAAAAAGTCAAGATAAAATGTTGAGAAAAAAAGTCATTAAGGGTGCTTTCACACTTGGTTCGATTGCCTGGACCGAACCCGAGTTCGATTGCTCCCCCCTCCCCCTGCCCCCACTGGACTGTGTTCACATTATATTATTTGGGTCCGACCCGCGGTTCGTTTGCGTCATCAAACCAGCAGCTGTTTACTCCGTTGCTTAGTAACGACGGCGCAGGAGAAGGCGGCAAAATGCATAACGTTGCTCTCCTCACTTTCATATTTTTGTTTTTGAACCGTTGGTTTTGTTCATAACGACACTTGCCTCTATCTGCCGCGACTGTAGTACGGAAGGTGAGCAGAAATAAGAAAGGCTACACTACAGCTCTCTGCTTTTCGTTGGGAAAGTGAGTGAAACACACGCACAAACAAACATTTTTATCAAATAATACGGCATTAATAGCGGTTCACTTCCGCAATTTGGTACGTTTGCATTCATATCAGAAGCGAACCGTACCGGAGTTCACTTGAACTGCACCCCAGACCACCCTTTTTAAGCGGACTCGGGTACGGTTCGCGGGTGCGCACCCGAGTTCAGAAGACCGTGTTCACATCATCCAAACATACCGAACTCTGACGTCAATCGAACCCGGGTGCAAATTCGTTAAATTAGGAATAGATTTGAAATTAGAATAAATTTGTTAATTTAATGACTTTATTCTCAACATTTTATCTCGACTTTTTTCTCGAAATTTAACGAGTTTTTTCTAGATATTTAACGAGTTTATTCTCAACATTTTATCTCGACTTTTTTCTTGAAATTTGATCGTGGCACAGTGTTTTTCCTGGTTTCCACAATATCTGTGGTTTATAGCAGAGAACTGAACCTTTGCCGGGAGTTTGATTGACAGGCAATCTAACCAATCATAACACCAAATCCACAGTTATGTCCAACAAAGCAGTCAAGGGATTTAGTAAATTAACGTTGGTGAACTTGAATTTGAAAAATGGTCCTGACATCTTCCTGCGGTTGAAACAACATACCTTCTGATGTTCATTCATGTTTATTTGATGCTATTAATTAACTAGTAAGAAGAGATGATCGGTTCACGAGCCGCTTGAACTGAGGCGCTACAGCGATCTGTCACGACACATTAAAGAGTCACAAAACAGTATTTAAATTTCTTTAAAAATTACAAAATTTGAAATACTACAGCGGTGTGTAGTAAGCAGTGTCACGTGATCGAGATTTGCGCTGTCTATTATTGCTCAGTGCTGATAAACGGTCCGCGCTGTACAGCTCAAACGATTAGCACTGTTTCGTTTCACTTTTGTTGCCGTTTGATGTTCTCATATGAATCAAAAATGGCCGCTCTAATCAGATGAGCAATGTGGTGGTCACACCAGTGCGGCCTCTAACAAAATGTAGTCACACTGGCAGAAATGCGACCATTTAGTCACAGTCTGGAGCCCTGATAAGTGATTGTGTCATCGTCAGTAGGGTGATGTTTAAATTATTCTCACCCTGTGCACAGGCTCCGGCACTGGCACGCCACTTTCCCTGCCAGGCGCCTGTACCTGGATTTGTGTGTCTCCAGAGTTACTGAAGCTGAGGATGAGGTTGACGGTGCTTCCTAGAGTGGAGGGACTGGGTTCCTTCAGCACCAGGTACGGTGAATCCGGACTCTCTAAATGACTGCTGTCATCGCTTCCTTTAGGACTGACACTCTTCATCACCTCATATTCATAAGTGTGCTGAAAACTATCCTCCATGTCACCAGGGGGACTTTCTATTCTCTTCTGAGAGACTTCGGTTGAGGTTTCCACCTGAAAAATGGCAGAATTAGCAGAAGACTGAGTCAAAACTGACTATTGAGGATTTGCCAGATCACATTTCACATACAAAAGAAAGAAATATGAAATAATAATAATTTTTATGATAATTAAGAACCATCAATGAATGGATTCTACCTGTGGTTGTGAGGTGCAGACCGTGGCTTCAGAGTAAATGGCATCTGTCTGAGGTTCTTCAGCCTTCTGTCTGCTCAACAGCTGATCCTTCTGAGCTCTCCAGTGGACCAGGATCCATCCCAGCATGCTCCTCAGCTCCTCCATCCTCTCTCTGATCTGTACAAGACAAAGAGTAATGGGGAAAACATTCTATCATTGTGTAGAGCCCTTTAAAGCTGCATTGAAATTTGGACCTTCAACGTGTTGGTAGCTGTTGAAGTCCACTATATGGAGAAAAATCCTGGAATGCTTTCCCCAAAAACCTTCATTTCTTTTCGACCGAAGAAAGAAAGACATGAATATCTTGTATGACATGCTCTTTTTTTTTTTTTTTTTACACATTTCTTTAGTGTGTAATGTTGCTGTTTGAGCTTGAAAAAGCTCTACAAAGTCCCTCCAGTGAGAGCTATTCTCTATATCAGTGTCTGTCACTGTTTCTGAACTTCCTGAAACCTGAGATTTCTTCTGGGAACAAACACGTCACAATATTCCTCATTTAAATAATTTATACGCAGAATAAAGGGGCGGGGCCTGGTTGAATTAGTTAGTAATGTGTTAAAACTGGCAGTTATGGCAAGGGACGGGACATTTCCCAAACACGCTCGAAGCGCTTGACCAATCAGAGCACATTGTGCTTTTCAGAAGGAGGGGCTTCATAGAGACAGGAACTAAACAGAGCGTTACTGACAGACTGGGAAGAGAGGAGCTGTAACAATGGAGAATACTGAGGAAAATAATGAACATTCAAGCATGAAAACCTGTTCTAGAAGATCCAAAAACAAAACAACAACATAATATGAGCTTTTTAAAGAAATCTTATTTGTGATTGTTCTTTTCTTTATAATTATGCAAGACATACTCTACCATTTTGTTAAGGTGATGCTCGTCGCCAAAGAGTTTTTTTCCAGCCACGGTGAGCTGATCAAACTCCTCAAACTTCTGTTCAATCTGTCGATCCAGAACTTCAACTAGAGGCTCCTGGTTCTCTCGGCTCTGACGGAGAGCACTTTCTGAGAAAATGCAGGAGCGGGTGTCTTCTGTCCAAGAGCTGTGGGAGAGAAGATGAACAGCAGACAGATGAAGACAAGAGCTTCAGGCCAGTACACACAGCTCAAGATGATGCTTACCAGACGTTGCTTTATATGCATGAAGAGAACACAATGTGAACAGACATCTCCCATCAATAAATAAAACATTATTAATAAAACAAGCTCTGCAAATAAATTCATAGAACATTCCTGGTGAATCACACCAAAACATGTCCATTTCACCCCAAACTCTAAAATGATATGTTGCATCTATTTTTAGGACCATTCTTGCATTATATTAAAGGGGCACAATATTAAAGGGGTCCTTGATTATGATTTCACTTTTTTAACTTTAGTTAGTGTGTAATGTTGCTGTTTGATCATAAACAACATCTGCAAAGTTACAACGCTCAAAGTTCAATGCAAAGGGAGATATTTTCTTTTACAGAAATCACTTTATAAGGACTACATCAAACGGCTGGTAGGGACTACAATGAGCTTCTTCCTGGGCTTGTGACATCACAAACCCCAAAATTTACATAAACCCCGCCCCCGAGTACACGCAACAAAGGGGGCGGGGCCATGTTGGTCTGCTTTAGAGAAGAGGAAGAGTTGTTGTAGTAGAGTGTTGTTGTCATGCCGTCATTTTACGCCGGACTGCTTCACAAACGAGGATCAATTCAACACAAAAGATGAACATGACGGCACATGCTAGTGGATGAGTTGAATCAACTCCACAGCAACTACATCAATTTATCCACTAACCATTCAGAAACGTCTAAAAGTTGTAACTTCTTCCTGAGTCTCTCCATCAGTGTCGACTCCGGTTTGAACAATGTAAGGCTGAACACTTTCGTCATTTTGGCTGCGTGAGATTCTCCAGCTTTGTTGTTGTTGAGCTGTTAAAGCTCCGCCCTCTTCTGGAAAGGGGGCGGGAGCAGCAGCTCATTTGCATTTAAAGGGACACACACAAAAACGGTGTGTTTTTGCTCACGCCCAAATAGGGGCAAATTTGACAAGCTATAATAAATGATCTGTGGGGGATTTTGAGCATTCTTCTTCACAGTCAGTCGTTGCCCTGTATCATGTTCGTAACTAAACTGAGTTAAAATGACGTTAAGATCTGGGCCAGGCAAGGTGCTTTAAAAGCGTTTTCACGTTTTCCATAATTAATCACACCAAATTAACACATTTAATGAAGAGCCTTGGGGGAAATGTGCTTATTTGTCATGAAAATATCATAATGCAAAAAAAGCATGATGATCTTGATGGTTTCGGGGTGAATTATGCCATGTTCTTGTGAGGTAAATCTTTAACATTAATAGAATGAGAATTAAAAGAAGGTCTTATTTAATAGTTTCATCATTTTCTTACATCATTGCCAGGTAGTTCCTAAAGAAATGCCGCAGGTGTCCAAACTGCCGGAGTCGCTTCTTGTTTTCAGCTACACTCTTGCCAAGCTCTTCCCAGGAGTAAAGACAGGTCTGAATCTCAGTTCCTACAGCGTTCATCCTCTCTGGACAAACATCTGACAAACGGCTCGCCAGACTCTTCATAGCCCCAACCTCCTCCTTTAAGACCCCGTATTCAGCCTGGAGAAAGAAAAGACGCCCATGTGTAAGTTCAGAATGGTATACTACCTGTGCTATTTTGGCTGTATAAACCCTAAAAGGAACCACATGCTTTACATATGCAATGCTGGCATCATTGACAGTGTTTCTGAATGTAATTAAAAGTGCTAAAGGCTTAATAAGAATCAAACCGCTCAGTGTTTCAGATCAAACAGAGATTGTCAGATGCCTTGTGCATGAGCGTAAAACTATTTTAGTATGAGCCATTAGGTCATTTCTTGCGCTTTGGGGTTTCCAGACAGCTGTGCGTGTTTGTGCTCCGCACGCCATTGAGGTTGCGTTGCAAAGCTCCCCACAATGCACAATGCCGCAGTCACAAATGAATCCACTGACACATACAAATACACATCATAAATGCCTAAAAACCCTCACACAATGGAGTCCTGTGTGGATAATAAAGTCATGTGTGGGCTCACACATCGAGGTTGACTTCATTAACATCTATTGAACAAAACAAGGGTCTGGCTGAGCCTCAGTGGATGTCAAACTTCAACCACAACAGGAAACAGATTCTTGAAACAATGTGCTAAAACAAATGGGAGAAAGTCATTTCCATTAAATCAACACTGCAAGGTCACAGAGTCCTGGCAAACAAGATGCTTCCTGTTCTAAGAGGGTGTAAATGCTTTGGATGCGTTATTGTTTTGTAAAAACACTTGGTTGCTGTCTGGAATGATCTTTTTTGAAAAATAAACAACCTCACAAAAAGGTGAATCCCATGAAAACACGTCCAGGTCAAAATCTGCATGAATAAAACAGCTCTATTTTTAAATTATGCAGCTGTCTAGAATATTCTATTCTGATTGGTCAAACAAATATTTATGTATAAACTGTATTATTAACTGTTTTCCTACAAATCTAAGCAAGTTCCATGACTCATATCACCCCATAGTCTCTTTTGCCTCACAAAATAAAATCATTTCAACACAATTCCATTGTGATAATAAAAATGATAAATGTAAAAAAGTAGCTGCAAGCAGCAATTATGGGGTCAAGCCGAATAAGGGCAGAAAAGGAAATATTTGTGGACATCTGTGATCATAAAGCTATTTAAATTATGGCTTATAACTTCTGAGCAGTAGGTGGCACTATACCGAAACTCTGCATGCACCCTCAAGTTATGCCTGTGATGACATGTACCAAGTTTCGTGTCAATACACAAAACTTTTGCAAAGATACAGCCGCATAACTTTTTTGGCAAGCTCGCAGTCAAAATTGTTGATGCAATATAAAACAACTGTTGGGTCTATCAAAAATCTTTTATTATCTTTTTGTTATGAGTGTCTGTAGATGCTACATACCAAATTTCGTACAAATTGGACAAATTTTGTAGGAGGAGTTCAAAAAAGTGGGTTTTGAATAAAATTCAATATGGCGGACAGTAAGTATGGTAGAATATGGCAAATTTGGTATTGTAGGATTTGGCATAAGCCAACAAATCTAATGATGTAAGTTAAAAGACAATATGCTGAAATGTTCATATGTTATAAGCATTTTCATAAATTTCACTATAACTCTTGACCACTAGGGGGCGCCTAAAACTTTACAGGTCCTCTCAGAACATGGCCTCGATGAATCATACAGAGTTTCGTAACGATGCATTCATGCGTTTGTAAAACACAGCATTTTATGACAAAATTCAAAATGGCCAACCAAAGAAAATTGGATATCGTTCAACTTGACATTCCTCACGGAATCTAAAAAGACCATCCTCATGATTTTAGGACAAGGCATTCAAATGTTATAAGCAAAAATGGCCATGTTCCCTATCTCGGCACCAGTAGGTGGCGCTGTGATGATACTATGCATGTAACCCCAAGTCATACCTGTAATGACATATACAAAGTTTGGTGTCAAAACACCAAATCATTGCAAAGATACAGCATCAAATCCATTTTTGCGCGCTCGCCATCAAATTCGTTAATGCGCTATAATAAAAAAATCTTTTTATTAACTTTTTGCCTGGAGTGTGAGTAGATGCTATATATCAAATTTCATGCAAAATGGACAAATGCTCTAGGAGGAGTTCGAAAAAGTATTTAAAATGGTGGAAAATTTTTCATGATGGACACTTTTTTGCATTACAGCAATAAGAATATGAGGAGAAAATGTGCTTAAATGCCATAAAAAATAAGGTAGCAATGCAAAATATCTTACTGGTCCTAAAAACAAGGTAAAATATGAGTCCGGCATGTTCTTGACAGGTTTTGTGAGACTCCCCCTAAACTCTTTTGCTTTGCAAAATTTTTCTATGGTAGTCCTGCATTGAAGTTCAGAGTACCCGTACCTCCAGCTGGTCCTGGTACTCCTGCAGGCCATCCAGACCGCAGCGATCCGGCTCACACCTCACAGCCATCTCACTCTCCATCTCTAGCACATCTACGGCTAGTTCGGCACAACGCTGCAGACACTGCTCCACGCGCTCAGACACCATGGCATGCTGGGAAACGAGGTTGAGACGAATAGCACAGAGAATAATGAATGCTTATATTCTCAAAATGCTTTCTTGCCAGGTCTGCCTTAACACAAACATTGAAAAGTTAATCTGATATGATTCATTTCCGATTCTACACACCCTGGTGAGCAGTTCCTGGACGCTCTGGTCATGTGACTGTGAGCGGCCCCGCTCTCGCGCCGTATCATTGAGCATCTCCACAGCTTCTCTGAGTTCCTTTACAGGGTTCCCAATGGCTTCCATCAGGGGCTCATCATGTCCGCTCCCTGGCAAGCCCAGAAGAGATGGTCCAGGGTCAAGTTCACTGCACAGGGGCTGGAGGAACACAGCACAATATTAGACTTCTGCTATAACAGCTAGAAAATCAAACAAAAAGTAAACTGTCTACCACACGTCGAAACAAAAGATTCGTAAAGCTTTGAAGCTTCATGAAGCAGTGTTTTGAAATCGGCCATCACTAGATATTGTGGAATAAAGTCGCTATTTAGTTTTTTTGGCGCACAAAAAGTATTCTCGTCGCTTCATAACATTAAGGTTGAACCACTGTAGTCACATGATCTGTTTTAAATACGTCTTTAGTAGCTTTCTGGGCATCTAAATGTGTTGATTATCTTGCGGCAATGGAGGCCTCACTGAGCCATCGGATTTCATCAAAAATATCTTAATTTGTGTTCTGAAGATGAATGAAGGTCTTACAGGAGTGAGTAATTAATGACAGAATTTTCATTTTTGGGTGAACTAACCCTTTAATTTTATAATAATATTATATTAATTAGTTGAAATCAAACAAAAATGCTGGACTACCATAAGTCTGACATTATGCAGCTCTCTAGAATACTCGATTCTGATTGGTCAATCATGCCATTCTGATAAAATTGTTGTGTATATTAATGACACTAAACTATTTAATTTGTTAAAGTTATATTTTTGGACATTTTTGCTTTTATTGGATAGGACAGTCTGTTTTCCTAAATATCTATGCTAGTTTAATGTTTCATATCTCAGTCTCCAATCTCCTTCGTCTAACATTATAAAATCATTTCAACTCAAATAAATATTTAATATCCATTTATTATTTGTTCAAAGTTCATTTTTACTTTGTTCATTTTTAGAAAGTACACCTTTTTACTTATTTTGAATGTAATATTGAAAAAAATAGAAATCTTATAGAAAACTTGACATCAGCATGTTGCTAAACTAACAACATGATACTATGATAATCATAAAAATACATACACAAATATTTGGTAAATAACATATTTTTATTAGAATAAGTATTTTTATTGATACATTAAGTTATTGAATGAATTCTAATAATATATTTATTCTAAACTTAGGTTTTAATAAGTATAAGTAACTAAGGATAATAATAATAATAATAACAATTTTGATTAATAATAATAATTATAATAACAATTTTAATTAACCCTCTACCGCACGCATTATGATAAATCTATAAAAAAAAATATTTGACTCTTTTTCTTTTCTTAGAATGGCTTAACTTAAAGTGCTGTAAAAAAAAATTTGGAAAAAAATATTATTTTAAGGTACTTTATGATATGTTGCCATATGGCAACAACGTACAATAGTGGAAAAACTTAGAATAAGTGTAAGTGTATATAGTTCATATTTTTCCTCAGAAATGTTGTTTGTATTGAATCAATTAGTGCTATTATAAGTTTTAGCAGTAATTATAAACAATACCTTATACTTATTTTCCAACATCTTGTGTTTTTCCATTCTCTTTTGCTGAATAATGCTTTATATTCTTTAAATTTCACCTTTTTTCTGTATGAAACTTCAAAAAGCATTTTTTTTTTTCCAAAGGTGAGACACATGTAGACATCACATTTGGTGCTCTTCATACTTACAATACACTTACAGCCACTTGCACCTGCCTTTTTGAGACACCATGATAGGAAAGTGGTAGGTCTGGGCCAGTATACATGGCTGTGATGGCAGATCTCTGATGTTGATTTAATCCATAATACAAATGCCACAGCAGTCCTTAACATACGACTAATCAACATTATATCACTAGCATTAATGTTTTTATTGTTATAGCTTAACAGACTGCAGCTGATCTTTGCTAGCTATCTAACCTATTATAATAATGTCATTCCATTATTGCGCAGTGTTGCCATATGGCAACACAGACATTTTCTCGATTTACCAAAAACTAATTTCATAAAAACATTTTTGAGTGGTGAATATGTCATCATACCTTACCTGAGATGATGTTAACATTTTTTTTTGTGAATGTGACATGGGCAGGTCCTTGTTTGTTACTGACGTTTTAGTTTGCTTTCAGCAACTACCGACAAGAGATGGCAGTCTGTCAGATATCGCGTCACAGAAAAAAATTGCATGTCATGTGACTTAACCAAAGCACATCATTGGCTAAATTAAGGTCTTCTCTTACCAATAAAAAAAACTAGAATGTTCTCTTAAAGAGACGGTGGCAAGGAAATGAACATAAAGAGTATGTTGCCATATGGCAACACTATGCGGTAGAGGGTTAATAATAATTATATAATTTTTATAATAATATTTATAAGTTAAATATAAAGTACATTTGATATTAGTGAATAAGGTATTTTATAAATATGCATTTTATAATCATATTATATTAATTTATTATTATAAATATAATTTATAAAACGTAATCATTTTGCAGCTTATCTTATAATGTGGATCAGGGGTTGTTGTCCCATGTGGGATTCGAACCAGCAACCTTTCTGGTTATCACTAAATCACTTCAAATTTTTATGGCACATTTATCTCCAATGTCCATGACCTTGGCAAACAAGCCTGAAATGCTGCCATTATCAATGCTAGAAATGAACCGAGTTCAAATGCAATGGCAAAGGTCATGGGTTCGATTCCCAGAGAATGCATGAACTGATCAAATGCAACATAAGTCGCTTTGAATAAAAGCATCTGCCAATGGCATAAATGTAAATGAACTGCAAAAATCGAACCTGTCCCAAGGTGCTGTAGTGACTTTCCTCAAGCTCCACCTTCTCCAGGAACTCTGTGAGCATCCGCGTGTCCTTCAGCTGCGAGCTCTGCTGGGTCAGTGCCATTTGCACACTGCTGAACCTGAAAGAAATACTGATGTTTATACATCTGAACCAGTGTAAGCAATGTCTGTCCGTCTTGAACTGGCAGCACATACTTCTTCTCCACGTCCTTCAGTCGGGCTGGAAGCAGCTGAGTGTGAAGATGTCTTTGTTTGCTCAGATGATCTACTTCCAGTCTGAGGTTCTGTAGCTCCAGTCCTCTGGCCTCCAGCTCCTGCTCCAGCTGACAGCTCTCTTGCTCCGCCACGCTCACGGACTCGGGGTCTCCGGCCAGTGACGCCTGCCTGATGGACAGCTCCACCGCCTCCAGCCACGCCTCCAGACTGGCCAAAGACTGCAGCATCCGCACCACCTGCCAATCACAATGATCACATTTTTATACTGTAAATATGCATTACAAATCACAGATACACTGATGAGGCAGAGCAGACTTATGTTTTATAATTTGAAATTTGCTATTTTGCATTGTGGGATACAGGTTGCTCTGATTGTATACTACACAGTGTAGGGATATACACCGATCAGCCATAACATTATGACCACCTTCCTAATATTGTGTTGGTCATCATGATTGATCATACTTCCTTTATCTCACTGGAAATGGATTCTGGGGGTCACAGTGTGCTCTAGTTGTATACTGCGCATTCTGGGGAATGTAGTAGGTTATCTGGGCATTTCTTGCATGGTAAGCATATGACATATTATGCTCAGTATAGAGGGTATGCATGTGACGTCACCGCCGACCGTTAGGACTGCGGTCACGCCGACTGAGTGGCAAAAGACTGAGTGGCAGCATTGGTTTTCAGTGTGAATGCTGCAAAAAACACACAAAACACATCCAAAATGGGAAAGAGCTTTGCGATTGACTGTACAAATAGCTTTGACACAAAACCTGAGGTATATATTTACAGACTGCCGAAAGCTACAGAAAAAAGAAGCAAATGGATCGCTGCAATTCACAGAAACAGCTGGACTCCAGGCAGAGAAACATGTTTTGCAGTTATCATTTTGTGTCAAAATGTTGGATTTTGGGGTAAAATCATACCGTATATATTGTATTGTTATATATTGTGTTGACAACTCATCAATTAAATACAAAAAAGTTGGGACACTGTACAAATTGTGAATAAAAAAGGAATGCAATAATTTACAAATCTCATAAACTTATATTTTATTCACAATAGAATATAGATAACATATCAAATGTTGAAAGTGAGACATTTTGAAATGTCATGCCAAATATTGGGTCATTTTGGATTTCATGAGAGCTACACATTCCAAAAAAGTTGGGACAGGTAGCAATAAGAGGCCGGAAAAGTTAAATGCACATATAAGGAACAGCTGGAGGACCAATTTGCAACTTATTAGATCAATTGGCAACATGATTGGGTATAAAAAGAGCCTCTCAGAGTGGCAGTGTCTCTCAGAAGTCAAGATGGGCAGAGGATCACCAATTCCCCCAATGCTGCGGCGAAAAATAGTGGAGCAATATCAGAAAGGAGTTTCTCAGAGAAAAATTGCAAAGAGTTTGAAGTTATCATCATCTACAGTGCATAATATCATCCAAAGATTCAGAGAATCTGGAACAATCTCTGTGCGTAAGGGTCAAGGCCGGAAAACCATACTGGATGCCCGTGATCTTCGGGCCCTTAGACGGCACTGCATCACATACAGGAGTGCTACTGTAATGGAAATCACAACATGGGCTCAGGAATACTTCCAGAAGACATTGTCGGTGAACACAATCCACTGTGCCATTCACCGTTGCCGGCTAAAAACTCTATAGGTCAAAAAAGAAGCCATATCTAAACATGATCCAGAAGCGCAGGCGTTTTCTCTGGGCCAAGGCTCATTTAAAATGGACTGTGGCAAAGTGTAAAACTGTTCTGTGGTCAGTTCTTTTTGGAAAACTGGGACGCCATGTCATCCGGACTAAAGAGGACAAGGACAACCCAAGTTGTTATCAGCGCTCAGTTCAGAAGCCTGCATCTCTGATGGTATGGGGTTGCATGAGTGCGTGTGGCATGGGCAGCTTACACATCTGGAAAGGCACCATCAATGCTGAAAGGTATATCCAAGCTCTAGAACAACATATGCTCCCATCCAGACGTCGTCTCTTTCAGGAAAGACCTTGCATTTTCCAACATGACAATGCCAGACCACATACTGCATCAATTACAACATCATGGCTGCGTAGAAGGAGGATCCGGGTACTGAAATGGCCAGCCTGCAGTCCAGATCTTTCACCCATAGAAAACATTTGGCGCATCATAAAGAGGAAGATGCGAAGACAGTTGAGCAACTAGAAGCCTGTATTAGACAAGAATGGGACAACATTCCTATTCCTAAACTTGAGCAACTTGTCTATAAAAAGAAGAGGGGATGCCACGTCTTGGCAAAAGTGGCCTTGTCCCAACTTTTTTGAGATGTGTTGATGCCATGAAATTTAAAATCAACTTATTTTTCCCTTAAAATTATACATTTTCTCAGTTTAAACATTTGATATGTCATCTAAGTTGTGTCCTAAATAAAATATTGAAATTTGAAACTTCCACATCATTGCATTCTGTTTTTATTCACAATTTGTACAGTGTCCCAACTTTTTTGGAATCTGGTTTGTATTTACCATCTTATATTCTGCATAATTGGGTGCTTTTAAATAAACACTGACAAAAACTATACAAGTTTTAAGGCTGGAAGATATGACGATATATATAACAATGATATAAGCGATTTAGACCTACCTATATTGTAGTTATATAAAATATTCACAGGCAGATTTGCTTTATGTATTTCCCCGGCGTCGAAATCAG
>VTFQ01000016.1:2345000-2430000 GCA_036281575.1 Ancherythroculter nigrocauda | reverse complement strand
GATAAATGCAAGTGATCGCGCCGGCGCCTGCATTAAGCGAGCTACAATTTAGCTTCCACACCCCACACAAATACTTGGATATGTGTACATTTATCTAGGTTAACCATAGAGCAAGCAGCCAAGTAAAGTTGCTTCTACTTACATGTTTCAATTGATAAGCCATATTTGAGGTTGATGGATGATAGGTCATACTGTAATTACACAAGGACCCGCCGTTAACGATCTGTCCCTCATAGACTCTGCGACTTCGCCACCAGTAATACTAAAATTTTTGGTTGACTAAGCCTCTTCTAGTCAACTAACAATTAGTCGACTTTTAGGAGGCAGCCCTATTTTAAACCCAACTAAGCAAGCCAAATGCGACAGTGGCAAGAACCCAAACTCCCTGTGAAGGAAAACACAAGGTGCGTGTTCATCTAGCAGACATTGATGTGTTTAAACAGCTACAATGGATCCTTGTGTGTGCTTGTTTAAAACACGGTGGTCCGTCGTGATATTGATGTGTCACTGAACTGCGTGGTTGGCTGGATAACCTGAGTTTGAATATCAGCGTGCGGTTGGAGGTGCGGACAGTGTGGATGTAATCCCAGAAAGAAAGGGAATACTTTTTTTCTGGAAAGTTACAGTAAGCAGCTGTTAAACAGGCTCCAGCGTCACAGGAGGAAGCCAACACGAGAAAATAATTGTTCTCTCACTCGCCATCATGTCTTGAGTAGAAGGTCACAAACTCTGTTCGGGCTGCGCTGCTTTTTCACGTACATTACATCAACAATAAACAACATGACACTATAATAATAATAACATCACATGATGCTGAAGATTCAGCTTTGCATCACAGGAATAAAATTACATTTTACGATATATTCAAATAGAAAACAGCTATTTTAAACTGTAATAATATTTCACAATATTCCTGTTTTTATTTTATTTTTGATCAAATAAATGCAGCCTTAGTGAGCAGAAGAGACTTCAAAAACATTTGAACAGAAGTATACTACCTAAAAATAAAAATTCTATCATAATTTCATTCCAGTTTTACTATTTCTTTCTTCCATGAGACACAAAATGAGACTGAATTTTGATCTTGTTCTAAACAATAAAAGTGAAAGAGGACAGATGATAAAAAGCACCATAAAGTAGCATATACGCTCTCAAAACTCATTCATATGTCCACAAATATTCCAATTTGGCACTTATCAATCGGTAACCATAACGTAATTGACATAAAACCTTGTATGATGCACCTTTAAAGGGGTCATGAACTTATACTTATACTGTTAGTATGATTTTTACATCAAAAATTGTCATAATTTAGAAATAAAAGGCATTTTTCTTACCCTGATTTTAGCGCTCTGATTTGAATGCTCTGTTTTAAGGGGCGTGTCTGCTGTGAGACTTCAGTGTAAACGCCCACTGCTGTGATTGGCTGACACATTTGCATATGAAATAAGTTCGCTAAGCTTGGTAACATTAAAAGTCCGAAATTTTGGACAAACAAGGAAGTTTTCAGTTCTGAAACTTACAAGATATTCTTATAGTATGATGACCTCTTATCTAGGAAAATTTGATTTCTCAGTTCATGACCCATTTAAGTGACTTATTTGAATGCAAACGAGAATGCAATGCATTTATGATCTAAATACAAGACTTTCTGTGTATAATGATTTCAATTTCAACCGGTTTCAATTATTTCAATTTTAGTGACTAGGTATATCATGGAGTATTTTCATGGTGCTTTTTTTGGTAATATTTGGAGCTTGAGGTCTGATTTTGTGTTGTGAAAAAACGCAAGTTGACTGTGGATGGAAACTTGGAATGGAAACCCAAAGCGCTAGTTTCAATCCAGTTGGAATTTTACATTTAAAACATGCATTTGTGCAATTAAATACGCCAATCCCATTTTTAGTGCAAACAGAAGACAGATATTTCCTAAAAAAAAAGATGCTATAAACACTTAAAGTTTTTGATCAGGACACAGAGGGTGAAAATTAAAACAGAAACACAATAATAACTTGCTGGAAAACAAAAATCAAGCAACACTTCAACAGTGCTTTCACCCAGACAAAATGGGTTTTCATGCACGGCACCCCATAGGCCCGTTTTTGCTTTATGGCAGCATATGAACCAGAACTGGGCTTTCTCTGATTATGAGCTCAGGATGAATGAGTCAGAGTTTGGGAGAGAGAAATGCATGATGCCTGAGAGAAAGAAAGAAACAGTCGCCTGAGAAAGTGCCATTTGGAGCGCGCAGCAAATTTACAAGGCTTAATAGCATTTATAAACACGCCACTCAAGGAGTGGAAGCCTCGAGTTTAATCGCACAACGGCACGTTAGCATGCTATCCGCGAGCGTGAAGCGCTTGAGTAACAAGCGTGGCGTAATTACATACTGCTTAAACATTACGGACATCTCCTTTCCACATGCTCACTTCAAAAAACTCCAGCACCTTTCCTTCATGATGAAACGTAAGGAATTGTGAATTATGTCACAGCCAGCTCTCGAATGGCTTTCTCTGCCCGTTCCCAGCGCTGATGCCAATTAGCGCTTGAGTTTTTGCTCGTATTTCATCAGCTCTCTCTGTCTATCTTTCAAGACCTCTGTTTCAGTGTAAAGTTGTGGAGTGATGTCAGCCAATTGCTCTCGTAGCATCTGGGAGCCATTAGACAGAAATACAGGGCTCTTCATCATATTTACCTCACGTCACTAAACAAGAAGTCTGGTTATACATACACACAAACTCACACACGCTCACCAACGGATAGATGCTGTGCCTCATTACGTGTAAAAATATTCATTTGGATTTAAAAAAGAAGCAGGAAAAATGGGCAAGCGTAAAGATTTGAGCGAGTTTGACAAGAGCCAAATTGTGATGCTAGACGACTGGGTCAGAGCATCTCCAAAACTGCAGTTCTTGTGGGTGTTCCCGGTCTGCAGTGGTCAGTATCTATCAAAAGTGCTCCAAGGAAGGAACAGTGGTGAACCGGAGACAGGGTCATGGGCGGCCGAGGCTCATTGATGCATGATGGTCCGATCCAACAGACGAGCTACTGTAGCTCAAATTGCTCAAGAAGTTAATGCTGGTTCTGATAGAAAGGTGTCAGAATACACAGTGCATCAGTTTGTTGCGTATGGCCAGTCAGGGCGCCCATGCTGACCCCTGTCCAACGCTGAAAGCACCAATACTGGGCACGTGAACATCAGAACTGGACCACGGAGCAATGGAAGAAGGTGGCCTGGTCTGTTTTCTAAGGCTCAAAATATAGCTATAATGGTGGATATTAGCACAAATTTTGTGCATTTTTCTCTGTTAATTCAACTGCAGTCATGATAAAACAACAGTTTGAAGAGAATCTTACTGAGAAAGTTAAGCATGCACAAGTGTATTACTCAAGCATTTGTGTGTTTGTGAGAGCCGCTCGGTTAGAAGCATTTGGACCGGCGGTGCCATCTGGCATCTCGCTAGTTTTGGGGATTTGAGTCTTCCAGTAAAAGTCTCCATAAAGAGTAATGAGTGCGGCTCCCATACACGATACACCCAGGTAACCTCTGTTACCAGCACTGACACAAGTGGCCATTGTTTCATGCCTGGTTCAGACCAGAATATCGCCAGCATTGCGCCAATGAAACCAAAGCCAGAGAACCACCTGATGCAACGCTTATGTTGGGATCTAAGGATTAAAAGTCAAAAAACAAAGCGAGGTCCACCTGGACGAAACGGTTCATGTTTTACTGGAAATTACTCTTCATTTTTGGCAGTATCAGTTTAAGTACATGCATGAAATCTTGAGAAAAAGAAGTTCTGCATGTAAAATACCACTGCAATGGCGATGATCAGATGGTGCTTTAGGTGTACCATGGTTTATATCAAAGTAATACCATGGTGTTTTGAACATGTAAAAATGAATTTCAGTGCCATGTTAAATTTCAAAGTACCACAGTATTATCATTTGATGCCAGTTTTTGTAAGAATATTTTGTAAATATTTCTGGACAATTTCATCCAGATGCACCAAATCATTCGTTTTTGACTAGTTTTAATTATTAAATGCATATAAAATAGCAGTTATTTGGAGATTTACCATGGTAGTACTATGGTATTCTTCAAAAAGTTTATATATACAGTACAGTCCAAAAGTTTGGAACCACTAAGATTTTTAATGTTTTTAAAAGAAGTTTCGTCTACTCACCAAGGCTACATTTATTTAATTAAAAATACAGTAAAAACAGTAATATTGTGAAATATTATTACAATTTAAAATAACTGTTTTCTATTTGAATATATTTCACAAAGTAATTTATTCCTGTGATCAAAGCTGAATTTTCAGCATCATTACTCCAGTCTTCAGTGTCACATGATCCTTCAGAAATCATTCTAATATGCTGATCTGCTGCTCAAGAAACATTTAATGTGTACAATTGTACAAAATATTTGTGTACAATATTTTTTTTCAGGATTATTTGATGAATAGAAAGTTCAAAAGAACAGTGTTTATCTGAAATCTAATCTTTTGTAACATTATAAATGTCTTTACTGCCACTTTTGATTGATTTAATGCATCCTTGCTGAATAAAAGTATTCATTTCTTTAATTTCTTTTCAAAAAAATAAAAATAAAAATTCTTACTGACCCCAAACTTTTGAACGGTAGTGTATAATGCTACAGAAGCTTTGTATTTCAGATAAATGCTGTTCTTTTAAACTTTCTATTCATCAAGGAATCCTGAAAAAAAAAGTACACAACTGTTTTCAACATTGAAAATAATCATGAATGTTTATTGAGCAGCAAATCAGCATATTAGAATGATTTCTGAAGGATCATGTGACACTGAAGACTGGAGTAATGATGCTGAAAATTCAGCTTTGCATCACAGGAATAAATTACTTTATCAAATATATTTAAATAGTACACAGTTATTTTAAATTGTAATAATATTTCACAATATTACTGTTTTTTACTGTATTTTTAATTAAATAAATGTAGCCTTGGTGAGCAGACGAAACTTCTTTTAAAAACATTCAAAATCTTAGTGGTTCCAAACTTTTGGACTGTACTGTATATCACATATATTTTATATTTATTTTATCACATGATCCATTAGAGATCATTCTAATATACTGATTTACTGCACAAGAAACATCTAATGTATTTTATATAATATATTTTTTTCAGGATTATTTGAAAACAAGGTTTATTTAAAATCTTTTGTAACAATATAAATATCTTTACTGTCACTTTTGATCAGTTTAATGCATTCTTGCTGAATAAAAGTATTAATTTCATTTAAAAAAAAAAAAAAATGAGAAAGGAAGGAGAAACATCCAAGATAATCATACTGCACACACTGAAGCTCTTCTTCAGCGCTAATGGCCTGTAATATAACAAATGGTTTAAGTTATTAATCCAATGCTTGTTTTCCTCTATTTTCTGCACGTACATCCAAAAGATGTTATTTCAGCCATAATGTCAGAGGATATGAAAACTTCTAGATTTGGGAGTTTTGAAAGAGTCCTGGCTGCCTGTTTTTGCCCTCGCAGCACAATCGAAGCGCGTCATACTTCATGGAAACGTCTAGATCTGTCGTGCCAGTGTCAATAACACCTTGAAAAGCTTTTCCTGAATGTGGTGTCTCACAGACAACGGGGCTTTGTTAGATAGACGGGATGTCATAAAATAAATGACAGAAGCTGACTCATTTACATCCCATCCAAACCGACAAGCAGGAAAAGAGGAGCCTTACATTTTGCCCACTTAAATAACTGCACCATCATCCGTGGAGTGAAGTGAGTGTATTTGTGTGGCTGAATCACTCAACGTGTCAGAGGTCGTTTACAATCAAAACTCTAGCGACTGCTGCACAGAATCAGCTCTATGCTAGAGGAACTAACACTTGCTCATGTTTAGCCTCTGTTATGTAATTATGGCAAGTGCTGATCGCCCTTTCAGCGTCAAGCAGTAAAAACAGCTACATAAATTTATCCACTAACCGTTCAGAAACGTCTAAAAGTTGTAACTTCTTCCTGAGTCTCTCCATCAGTGTCGACTCCGGTTTGAACAATGTAAGGCTGAAAACTTTCGTCAATTTGGCTGCGTGAGATTCTCCAGCTTTGTTGTTGTTGAGCTGTTAAAGCTCCGCCCTCTTCTGGAAAGCGGAGCTCATTTGCATTTAAAGGGACACACACAAAAACGGCGTGTTTTTGCTCACACCCAAATAGGGTCAAATTTGACAAGCTATAATAAATGATCTGTGGGGGATTTTGAGCTGAAACTTCACACACACATTCTGGGGATCTTATATTACATCTTGTGAAAGAGGCATTATAGGTCCTCTTTAATAATTTAGCATTTAATTTGCACAGAATATTTCAAATGTATAATAAAGGGGCTTAGCATTAAGCATTATTACCACTTCAAGAAGTTTTTTACTTCAGTTTTTTGAGATATTTTTCCCACCGTTTAAAGAAAACAATTGCAGTCAGCCACATAAAATGACGACTCTTAACAGAAACTATTTGGCAATCGTTTTAATTAGCTGTGGACTGAACAAATACATTTTTCATGTGATATAGTCACTTCCTCAAACGCTTTTTTTTTTTTCCTAATGATGAAAGAAAATCAACAGAACTCTCTGCCATAATATCTATAGCTTGAATCTTTGGGAGACACTAACGCAAGTGCCAAAAAAAAGGTAGAAAGAAAAATAAGCAATATAAGAAAGTTGTACAATTATAACAGAATCAAAGCTGCATACCGTAAACCCCTTCAGGCGATTTTGTTCCTCTTTAACCTCCTTTCCCATAATTCTGTGTGGGTCTGTTCCCACGCTGCCGGGCGTCTCTTGGCTCGAGGTTTCAGGGTCAATGCCTTCCCTGGTTAACGAGGGGGTGGAGGGTAGTTGAGCTGCCTTTTCGTTCCTACAAACACAAACAGTCAGCCATCAAATCAACCTGCCAGCAGAACCGGAGGCCGAAGCCAAGAACACAGAAGCACAATTCCTGATTCTAATTATGTCGACGGTGGATTCTCATTTACTGTCACTCTATGGAGATTTAATATAGTGACTGTGAGCGACCGATGATAGCCGATTACACATCTGGTATTTGTAACTTCCAAAATATGTTCAAAACAAAGCCACTAAGAGGATGACTAAACACACTACATCATGTCTTAAAATAAATACACACGTAGGAATAACCAGATTCAAGGGATTTAAAGCATGAAATGCTAAGCTTATGGTGGATAAAGCACACATGCATGCATACATATATATGGGTCATTGATGTTTTTAAAAGTGTCAAAAAATATAATGGAGATATAATTAATTTTGAAGTTTTATTAAGTGTTAACAATGAGATTATGTGGTTTTTATAATCAATTAACACTGATTTTGTCATTTATTAAAAGAATTTGTCACCAAAAAAGTCGGTTTAATCAAAATTTCGGTTATACCGAATGACGATATTTTCAATCAATGCTAACAGGCTGATATCTAACAAAAGAACAACCAAACATTTTATATTTAGTACAAGTTTTTAAAATATTACAACATTTTCCATGTTTTATAGCGGTTGCACCGAATGACCTGATGTTTCGGGACATGCGTATGATCAAGAGAAAACATGAATTTATCAAATAGTTAAGAGAGATTTAGTTACTTTGCTTCATGAGCATGTGGTCCTTTGCAGGTGTCTGAATGATGTCACATCCTGTCACATGATACTGATCCAAAATGGTCCCTTTATATTGGTTACTCCGAATGACATCAATGAAATTCATTTTCCGGACATTCTTTCTCATAACAAAGCAACGACTTCTACACATAATTTTAAGACCATTTTGTTGATATATGATGTTATAAAATCATGCCAGAATAAAAAATATATGCATTTATTACATTTTAATCAAAAAAATTAAATGGCTGTATTGGACGGTTAAACCGAATGACTTTTTTGAAATCTTTAAAATATCTTTAAAGGAAGCAAAATATAATTAAAACCTTTTGGATTCAATAAAAGAGATCTAGTTGTACTACCTTACATACTTTGGATGTCATATCTTTGTGTTTTATTGTTATTAAGGCCTTTGGACAAAAAAAATGACCCGTCACGTCATTGACCCATACACAAAATTATATTATAAGTATCATCAGCAAACAACAGGCTCTCGGAAATGAGGGGTGTAGAGAGACTGAATCATCAGACGAGTCATTTGAGAATCATTAAAAAATGTGGTGATGTGCAATGTATATTATGAGAAAATGAAAGCATTTTTTGACTTTTGATGCACGTAAACCTGTTATAAGAGACCTCCAAAACAAAATGAAAACCTTTAAAATAGCATAATTAGGGCTGGGACAATACTATCAATGCATTGCAATTCAGGGATAATTTCTGATATTTTCCAAAAGCATTGCAAATCGATTCCGATCTTAGTTTTTAACAGCAGATGCCACTCTAGGCTAGTTTTTAACCGCATGCTCAAATGCTCACCAAGAAGAGTGCTCGTGCGATACAATGTATTTGCACCTCTGAATGCTTTTATGACACAAGATTAATGTAAGCAGCCCACTGCAAACACCCCTGTACTTCACTTCAACCTTTTTGAACTTTATGAATGATTATTTTATAGAAGGTTCAAGTGTTGCGTGTAAGGAATTGGAAGGAAGCAGAGTACGACTGTTTCTAAAGCACGCAGTGCCATCTGCTGTAGAAAACTAAGCTCAGAATCGATTCGAGAGAGAATCGCGATGCATTTGGAAAATCTTAGAATCGATGCAGAATCATTTCTCGAATAAACAATGTATTGTCCCAGCCCTTAGCATAATAGGGGCACTTTAAGATGCTGCAAACGACAGATTTGAGAATATGGTTGAGATGCCGAATATGAGCCAGATACTGTGACTGTACTGGGGAAATGAGCACTGATGATGACAGTGATGATGGTAAAGAGCATCAGCTCAAACTGAACCCTTCTAAGTACCAAAAGGTAACGAAATATGCTTTATTTTATTCTTTTGTAAAAATATCAGGAGAGTTTTATACTATTGGAGCGGTTAGAGATCCATCCATGTTAGCTTTAGATCCAGGTCGCTAAAGACTAATAATATTATAATTAATAATAATATAATATTATATAATATATATATATTAATAATCGCACAGAGTAACACTGTCTTTATTAATTTCCCTCAGAAACGTTCCACTCAACGGTGAACTTTCACTCTGTTCACAGAACAGAACGAGCTGCTTGTGTATTATTTTACCATTAGCAACTTTTGCCATGAATTCATCTTGATTAAACATCTGCATTGCCCAAATAAACTCTTATGCATTTAATATAAGGAATAAATTCCTCTAATTACAGGGATAAACATACTTCATCCTCAACCAAAGGCATAAGGAGGAGATGGCAATCTTTCCACAGTAAGCACATTATTTATTATGACTAACTGGGCTCGAGAGCAGGAATCGCAGACTTTTAGACCTCAAACGACGATGAAATCAATACGGACGCCTTAGATGATGGAGCAATAAAATGCAAAACAAGCTCAAACTTGGATTCAGTAGCAAAATTGCAACAAACAAACAAACAAAAGAGTAATTTCCAAAAAAAATGTGATATTAAACGGCTTGTTTTGGTGTTTAGTGTTTTAAAACATTGCATTACTCGGGGGGGGGGAATTCTGATTGGTAATAGCTGACATTATGAAAGTAAGCACACATTTTTTATATGCATCTAATTATCATTTGGAAACATTTTCCCTGGCTGTGCACCATGCGGTTGGTGGAGGGGAATACAGATGCAACAAAAACAGGATTGTGGAAAGCGCCTTCGGCTCTGTGGAAAGCCCGCAGTTTGCCCATTAAGGAGGGAAATGGCTCGTGTCCCCGAGAGGACACCATAGGGCTTGTGCGGTTTATAGTTTGAGTTACCTGAGAGTCTTCTGGAGGACGGCCCAGCAGTCTTTTAACTCGCTCTGCTTCTGTGTGACCCGGGCCGCCAACGCCGGGTGCAGGTTGGATAGCTGGGAAACGGTTACATCCAGCATCTGAAACCACACAGAAAGACACAGGAAAACAAACACGGGCGTCAGGATGGTGTTTGACAGACAGTTGGACAGTGAACTAACACATTTACGGCACAACTGCTCGTGTAGCTATAATGGGATATGAATTTTGGATCGCACACCATGATTTGACTGGCAATGTCCCGAATTTCCCCGTCTCTGCCGTTTTCCACTCCACTGCTTGGAGAGAGGCTTTTTCTCTGGATGAAAAGATAAAAAAAGGAGCAAAACCATAAATAACATTATTGGATTACATCAGCATCTCAATATTCAGTGCAGCAGTGGGGTGTATATTCATATCAAAGGACACGTCGAAGCAAAATGGCACAGATCTGACCTTCCTGTGGGATTTGAACAGAAATAGCACTGCTGATGGAGCTATGAAGGAAAATTATTACCATGTTATTGATGGAACAGACGACATTATCTGCCTGCTGGTAGAAGGATGAGACTTCGAGGGCAAGCTGGAGATTCTCGTGATATTCTTTCAAGTGCGACTGGGCCTTTAGCCACCTAGGTATTTGACAAATAATAATGAGAAGGAAAAAATATAAATATATGTTAATATATATTAGACTTGTGCCGATATTCGGTAATGTGATAAATCGCGATAATGAATATGCACGATATTGTAATCGTCGGCACTTCAGAATACCGTAAATAATAATTTATTACCAATTATTAATTTTTTATAAGGCAATTAAGAATACTTTACCCATCAATCGTATAAAATGCACAACACCGCTGTATTCTGCGTCAAAAGGACACGCGCTCAGATGTAAACAATCAAACCAGTGAAGGAGAGGAGCTGAATGAAAGTGCGCGTTCACTCTCTGACAGCAGAGGGCGCTGATGGAACAGCAGCGTGCAGCGGTTACCACGGAAACCGTGCAAACAAAGTAACTGCGCTAGTGAAGTTTTTAAAATGCTTCAAACAGCCATTCATTTTTTTGTAATCTCAGTGTTGTTCATCACAGCACCAAATACTGAATACTTAAAAAAGACTTAAAAGGATATTTATTTTCAAACCTAAACATTTTTATATTTTAATCTGGACTACAACATGCCCTAATGATTAGAAATGTTCTGATTATTTGTTATTGTTCAGTAAAACTTTGAAAACATACAGCTTCATTAGTTAACATGTTAATTCATTATCACTAAACTGACAATAAAAATACTTAAAGTATTAATTATTATTAATTAATGTTAATTTCTTAGTTACTATTTAATAACATTACTAAAATCAAAATAACTTATTTAATGGACCTGAGATAAAACTAACAATGATCAGTTGTGTTTCTAAACTAACATTAACAAAAAAATAACACTTTCTGTAACAAATGTAGCTATTGCTCAATCTTAGTTAATGCATTAAATAGAGTAAAGTGTTATCTGTTGTTCTTTATAGCCTAATTCTTTTGCATTTTAATCTGTTTGAAAATTTTAGTCAGAGTTGTTTTTGTTTTATTACAAAAAGAGTTCTTAAACCTGTTAAACTATGACAAAAATGGTTTTGCAACTTATTTTAATATCGTGATAATACCGTATACCGTGATAAAAGCTTAATCAATTAATCGCAACATGAAAATTTGATACCGTCACATGCCTAATATATACACACAACAGTTCTTTCTGGTTCTCGAATCCGATTGAAGTGACCGCTTGAAGTGACTGTCATGGCGCTGAGCAAATCC
Source organism: Ancherythroculter nigrocauda (assembly GCA_036281575.1). Lineage (NCBI taxonomy): Eukaryota > Metazoa > Chordata > Actinopteri > Cypriniformes > Xenocyprididae > Ancherythroculter > Ancherythroculter nigrocauda. The sequence continues at coordinate 2,418,239 of VTFQ01000016.1, read as the reverse complement.
AATTTTTTTTTTACAAATACTACACAAACTGTAGTTTTAAGTGTTTTTTAGGCGAGAATGTAGTTTAGACCTGAAATATGTGACTCATATTTACTCATAGCACCTATTTTACAATTTGTTTAGATGTTTTCAGAGATGCTCCTGGTCGTCTGCGGCCGTTCAGTGCTCGAGTACCCGCCGAGAACAGCTTCATCTCGGCCAGTGCTTCTGGGATTTGCCGCTGTCTCTTATTGTGGTTAAACATGAGATATAATTCATTTTGGGTACATAAAACGGGCAATCTTTGGTCTTATTAATCTATTACTTGTTCCTGAGCAAATCGAATTGGGTTATGTTAAATTTAATCATTTAATATTAAGACTATATTTAACATACATCCTGTAGAGCAGGGGTACTCAAGTTCAGAGGCCAAGAGGGCCGCATTTTAACCAAATGAAACGCGAAGTTAAAACTTGGATCATAAGACTTTTATTTAGGCCTACTTAAGACAATATTTGTAGTTTTACTGTTTATTTACTAAAAGTGCAGTTTATTATCTAGCTAAGTCTTAATAGTATGGTGTCCTTTTTAAAGTGTCAATGAACATGATAAATGGCATTTAAAAAAAAGGATTAATAGCTTGTCTTGCTGTATTCTTAATGTACAAATGCATAAAGAGAAACAAGAACTGATGAAAAGAAATCCTTATTCATTTGAAATGTCTGCATTGTTTTCACAAGAAATTTAAGGTCTGGTTGTTGTTCACTGGCTGATGAGAGTTTGTCCGTAAGACGAAAACATTGCACTTTTTTATAGTCTCTTTATACTCCATTGCACCTTTTTAACACTTTTTTATAGCACTTATTTATACTCAGAGAATAAATGTTTTATTATTTGTATTATTATAACCTACCTTTTAATTTTGTCAGAATCCAAAAATCTTTTTTTTCTTTTTTTTTTTAATGTTCAATCACATTTTTATGAATTATATAACTATAACCAACGTTGTAAACATGATAAATAAGATATTCTCCGTGAGCTCAATGATGTGATGACAGATCTGTAATGGGAGCGCTCTCTGCTTGCTTTCTGTTTATAACACATTGACATTAAGAATAAAAGGTTTGTTTTTCATGCTGCTCGGCAACTTACACACTGAAAAGTTTGAGGAATGTCAACTGCATTTCATCATGGAAAAATAAGGTTACTTTGTTTTTACAAAGTCTCGAGCCTTTGATGGCGTTCACGAACACAAATGCTCGACACATGCGCACTAGAGAGATTCATGCTTGTCTAGTCTTTTTCGCTCAAATAGTTACAATAAAAGAGTTGCTGGTATCTTTTAATCCCTTCAATCGAGCGCTCTTCAACACGGTCGGCTATTGTGTTTTTTATTACTCTTGTTCTGTCTTCTCCGTTTCTTTTCAGACTGAAACAACAGCCCGTTTCAGTGCTGACACCTTGTGGACAAACTAAATTAGTGCAAAAACTATTCAATGCGCGCGTGCAATGTGTCTTCAGTTTATATTGTTCTTTGCGGTTAGAAAAACTGTGCTGCGCGCGTACACTATACGCGTTCTCTGCTGATGATTACAGTGTCACGCGCACTGTATGCCTACCCTTGTGTACGTGTAAAACAAAGTAATATTCACGCTAATTTTGAACGCAAATTATAATAAAAATACATTTATATGTAGCATGATGCGGGCCACAAATTTAATGCTGACGGGCCGTGCTGTAGAGCACTGCTTTTGTACGTTTGTACAATTGCGTTTATTTCCTCATTTATAATGGATATTGTTGTTAATGTAAATATTGTTGTTCAATGAATATTATTTTATATAAATATTATGTTTTATTTGCTATTGAGAGAGGGTCTGTTAGTGCGTAATATGGATTGAGTGAAAGTTACATTAATACGCCATTAGATGGCGGCAAACTTTACGAGTGATTGAGTCAGTCGCAAGAGACTTTTAAATTGAAAGGGACTTTTGTAAACAAAGGACGTTGTTTTAGTGCTGTGTGTAAAACTGTAAAAAGGACAAATACAAAGATCTCTTTCCTCAGCGGACATTCAAACAGATTTTTATAATGGATATAATATTATGGACATCGACCTGAAGAATGAATGTTATATCAGACACAGGTAATGCTCACTCAGGTCATCTCTCTCTCTCATACTGTACAAAATAGAATGGGTTTCAATGAAGCGACTCAACATTCCGTCGTTATTAGTTCTAAAGTGATGTTTTAGAATTAGTAATGGAGGATTGGTCCAACTGTCAACTTGAGATTTGAATCTGTGGTGGAAGGAAGTATTTCTGCACAAAAGAGGGTTTTAAAGACACTCCGTTGTTATTTCTTATTTATTTACACACTCATGCCGTCGAACTGTTGTATAAATGCAATATCACACTCGTAGTCATGCAATATGGCTGTATATCAGTACGCTGTGATTACCTATGGCCGAATCACAGCCGTGCTGATATACAGCCAATATCGCATGACTACGAGTGTTATATTGCTCATTTATATATATATATATATATACACACACACACATGAAATAATAATCGACTTTAATAATTGATTTTAAAACGTTTGTACAACAAAAAATGACTATGTGCACTAACATTTTGTTGATGTGTTTTCTGCGGGTTGAGATGGTCTTTCCTTCAGTCTTTCCCTGTTTTTCCAGTCTGAGAGCCATATGATTGATCTCCTCATGAAGATTATGATAGAGCTGCTCATCCTGAAAGAAAGTTAAGCACACAACATTTCCTGAGCTCTAATAACCAAGCCACATTTTTACCAGGTGTTTGGAACACATTTTTGCCAATTTTGGTCTAATATTCCCAACCCTAGAAGTACAAATGGCTGTTTCAATTGGCTTGAAGGATGTTAGTGAATCAGTGACATCTGTGAGGAAGTAATAAGTAGAGTAAGCAATGAATAGTGCATAAACGGAAGGTGCAAATCAGAAGCACTTACTAACATACAGGTTATCTCAAAAAAGCCAATTGTTTTCCAGTACCGATAATTGAGTCCTGCTGATAATTTAGCAGCAATTTCTGCGGCTGCTGTCTGGAATCACCCACCTGTTTTAAATCCAGTATCTTCCTGGTAAGCTGCATCTTGTCAGTGTTTTCCCCAAGGATGTTGGCCAGAGATTGTTCCTGCTCCTGCTGACACATATAAAAGCTTTACAGCCCTGAATTGTTGTAGCCCAGCGATTGTTTTCTTTGAATACGGCTACTGTTGCTCTAAATGAGCTTGGCTACCATGGTGAGACGTAAAACAGACTTGTTAAGTAACACCTCGGCTTCTTGGACGCAGATGCAAAGCAGGCAGAAGGTTAATGAGTGAAGAAAAACAGTAAAAATATGAACAAAATCACACAAGGAGCACATATTTCAATTGATTTTTAAAATGTATATGGGTCAATGTTGTGTTGCAAACCATACATTTCATAAATGTTTCCTGAATGCACACAGACTAAACACCGTGGGGACCTAAAGTGAAACAAGCCCCTATAGTGAAACAAGCTTATAAATCATACAGAATGTTTTTGAAAATCAAAAAATGCTTAAAGTTTTAGGGTTAGTGTAAGGGGATAGAATAGGGGATAGTAAACCAGACATGTCTGTGTGTATGTAATACTTCTAACAATTCTAGCTTACTAAAGAAAATAGCCATTTTTTGTATCTCCAGACCAGTAGGTGGCGCTGCGCCAAGAGGCAGCATGTATCCTCTGGTCCTGCTTGTGATGACATGGACCAGGTTTGGTCTGAATACAATAAAACGTTGAGGAGATACAGCCTTACGTCTATGTTCACAAGTGATACGTAAAATTATCTATCAGTGTGCCAAATTTCATAACTTTCCTGCAAACGGTTCTATGGGCTGCCATAGACTTCCAGAGCGGAAGAAGAAGAAAAGGAATAATAAATATAGCTGCGAGCAGCGATGGCGGGCCCAAGCCCGGTGGCACCGCCACCCCGGTGGCTTCAGGGCAACTGTGCACAGCGGGCAATAGGCACTTAAAATGGTTAAACATCAAAGGACTATGTCAAATTCACTCCACATTTACTGGACTACAAGGTGCCGCTATAGAGCCCCTCTTCCCTGCCCATTTTCAAAGGATTACATGTGCCAAGTTTTAACATTATTCTGATGAATTTTGAAGCAAATCAGGTAAAAATAAGAGGGTGATCTCAATGTATGCTGAAAGTGACACATTTTCTGCTTCCAGTTGGTGGCGCTATGACTTTGAATCACAATAGTCAAATCCATGTGATCAGCCTTGTACAACGAAGACTAAGCCAAAGTTTCATCAAAATCAATTAATGTATGCAGAAGTTATAACACTTTGTTTCCCTTTTCTTGCCATAAATTCGTTGCCTCGCCACGGCCAAACCGTTTGAGATATCCAAAATCCGTTTGCAATTAAACAACTTCAATGTGTTAGCAACAAGTTAAAAAAAGCTTGGTGTAAATTGGATAAACCCTGTAGGAGTAGTAGTATAAAATTCATAGCCTGTTTTTTCAAAAAATTTACATTCAAACAAAAATAGCCGACTTCCTGTTGGTCGGAGCTAATGAATGTAAATTAGAAAATTGTCCAGCTTGATGAGAACAATATGTGTACCGAGTTTGGTGACTGTAGGAAAAACTAACCCCCCCACTTTTGACAAAAGGTGGCGCTACTGAGCCCCTCCACCACGCCCATTTCTATGGCTTTGTCCATGTCTACTGGTTGACAATATTGATGTGTGTGTCGAGTTTCATGCAATTTGAAGCATGTTAAGAGCCTCAAAAACACTCAAGAATATTATTACAGTTTGACCTGTTGCCATGGCAACAATATTTCAAATATCAAAAATCCTGTCATAGGTCTACATCTGCTGTGTATTGACATTACACTGATGAAGTTTGAAGCAAATCAGGTAAAAATAAGAGGGTGATCTCAAAGCATTTTAAAAGTGATACACTTCTTGCTGCCATTTGGTGGCGCTATAACTTTGACTCACAATAGTTACATCCATGTGATCAGACTACTACAACCAACACACTCCTGAAGTTTCATAAACATCAATCAATGTATGCAGAAGTTATAACACATTTCCTGTTTCCCTTTTCTCGCCATAAATTCGTTGCCTCGCCACGGCCAAACCGTTTGAGATATCCAAAATCCGTTTGCAATTAAACAACTTCAATGTGTTCGCAACAAGTTAAAAAAAGCTTGGTGTAAATTGGATAAACCCTGTAGGAGTAGTAGTATAAAATTCATAGCCTGTTTTTTCAAAAAATTAACATTCAAACCAAAATAGCTGACTTCCTGTTGGTCGGAGCTAATGAATGTAAATTAGAAAATTGTCCGGCTTGATGAGAATAATATGTGTACCGAGTTTGGTGACTGTAGGAAAAACTAACCCCCCCACTTTTGTCAAAAGGTGGCGCTACTGAGCCCCTCCACCACGCCCATTTCTATGGCTTTGTCCATGTCTACTGGTTGACAATATTGATGTGTGTGTCGAGTTTCATGCAATTTGAAGCATGTTAAGAGCCTCAAAAACACTCAAGAATATTATTACAGTTTGACCTGTTGCCATGGCAACAATATTTCAAATATCAAAAATCCTGTCATAGGTCTACATCTGCTGTGTATTGACATTACACTGATGAAGTTTGAAGCAAATCAGGTAAAAATAAGAGGGTGATCTCAAAACATTTCAAAAAGTGATACACTTCCTGCTGCCAGTTGGTGGCGCTATAACTTTGACTCACAATAGTCACATCCATGTGATCAGACTCCTATAACGAACACACTCGTGAAGTTTCATAAAGATCAATATATGTATTAAGACGTTATAACACATTTCCTGTTTCCTTTTTCTCGCCATAAATTCGTTGCCTCGCCACGGCCAAACCGTTCGAGATATCAAAAATCCCCTGGCAATTTTTAATCATCAGTGTCTTGACTTCATGCTGACCGAGTTTGGTGGCGATCGGATTAATCGTCTAGGAGGAGTATATCAAATTCCAGAGCATGCGTTTTTCAAACAACCCTTAATAGCTGACTTCCTGTTGGCGTGGCGATTAACTTAGAGCGCGAAAGTTGTTCGGCCCGATGAGGTCTATATGTGTACCGAGTTTCATACTAATACGTGCAAGCATGTTTAATATATGGACCAAATTTTCAGACTTTTTTCAAGGGGGCGCTGTCGAGCCCCCCTGCCACGCCCGGGTACCAGCCTCTCCGGCGTCCTAATGGCCGCGGATTCCAATGTGTGTGCCAATTTTCAAGAGTTTTTGAGCATGTTAAGGCCCCCAAAAAGCCCCGGAAGACGGAAAAAAAAAAAATAAATAATAATAATCCTTAGAAGAACAAGAGGGCCCTGCGCGAATTTTCGCTTGGGCCCTAATAAGAACACCAACAAATACAATAGGTGCCTACACACCTTTGGTGCTTGGCCCCTAATTTTGCTAATAACTTCTGAGCGGTTTGTCCAAAAATCATAAAATTGGTCGCGTTAGTTTCAGACCATCATGCCAAGTCGAATGACTTCCAATTTTCCTATATCGACCATTTTGGGCGTCGACCATTTTGAATTTTGTAGTAAAATGCTGTATTTTACGAATGCATGAATGCATCATAATGAAACTCTGTATGGGTCATCGGCACGATGCCCTGAAGGAGTCTGAGAAGTTTCAGGCCAGCGCCACCTAGTGGTGAAATTTTTTTACATGCTTATAACTTTGGATAACTTTTATCCAAGTCATCTCCTTGGATTCTTGAATCCTTGCCGAGTCCAACGATTCCAAACATGCTATGTTTTGCCTTATTGTTAGTGCAACGTTGTGATTTAGCATTTAAACAACATTCGTGAATATCTTAGAAACCGTTAGTCCAATTTCCAACCACCGTAGGAAAATCAAAAACATAGGTCGCTGAATATACGCTAATTGCCAAATGTCAAAATTCTGATAGTAAGTGGCAAAAAAATTCACTTGGTGGCACTATAATTGAACAAAACATAAAATTGTCTCTAACTACAGTACTGTTGGTCTGACTGACTTCAAAACTGACATGCAGTGTCTTTGTCTCAGTTGCTATCATAGTCCGTTATGACATTGTTGGTCTGCTGCAAGCTTCCTTGTTTACTTCTGTTGTGTTTGGCGCCTTAATAGCTGCTTGCAGCTATATTTATATATATATATTGATGTTTTTACATAGGTTTTTCCACACTCACAGTAACTCTTTGCAAGGTTACTAGTCACAACACAAAAATAACTTTAAGGACTTTGTTGTTTTTCAAAAAAAAAAAAAATTATATATATATATATATATATATATATATATATATATATAATGTGTATTTATATCATTTGCAAGATCAGCTCTGAAACTTAGAATAATATTTTAAATAAATGAGACTGAAAGGAAAGAATTAAATTTAACCCAAATCTCAAGTTTTTTTTTTTTTTTTTTTTCACATTCTCATTAATAGTTAGCAGGTAAATATTCTGCTCATATTTGGCCAAAAGAAAATTAAAAATATCATGTTAGTATTTGTTGTACTGCCTTAAAATAATGCAAATTTGTTTTAAAGCATTGTATTACAGTACGCTTTTACTGTATTACATTAATGAGCATTATTTAAAAAAATAAAAGGAATTTCAAAAAGCCCAAAAGTAAAGAATCCAGACACATAAATAAAGTATGTACAATTTATAAGAATTTTGTAGAAAATGTGTATGAAAATGTGTAATGTAAATAATATCACAATGCAAAAAGAAAAATCTTACTGGGCCTAGAAATAAGCTTCATTTTCTTTATGCAAAATATAAATTCATATTTGTCTCTTTTGTTTGTGAACTGAAATGTGACTGAGACATGTTCTGGACAGGTGTTTTGTGAAGTGTATCCTAACACAGAATCACTTCCATGTTCTCTATATAAACCACTAAGATTACTGATTTAGGACAAAATCCAAAAACAATTCCATTCAAAGGCTTTGTTAATTATAACTAGGTTTAGTGGTATAATTAACCTTTTCTTTGATCCATGCCTCCAGACGGTCCACCTTCTTGTTAAACTCCTGGAGAGTCTTAGCTCCACCCATCGCCTTGATTTGATTGGCTGCCGTCTGTTTGAGCATGTTCCATTGGTCGCGGATCTGACCCAGCTGTTTCTTCACCAGGTCAGACGTCGGGTTAAGCTTGCACATTAATTGCTCTCCCATCTGCACAAACATTCAGCAACATGACATGAGCTAGAAAAGAACATTCTGACGATTTACAGTCTGCTAAAACAACAGCTTAATCATATCTGCGGACTTGAAATCCACGTTCCCCTCCTCTTAGACTAACATGAGTTCCGGTTTTGCAACCCACCAGGGATGTGTGTCAGGAGAGGTTAATTATTTGCAATGTACTATTTCAATATGTTGAAAAAAAAAGAAGGCAAATTTAGCTGTGCTGGGGGAGGGGGTGGCTTTTTTGACATTTTGGATGTCTCACAAAAAGCTTTTTGATGTTCAACAGGTCTTGTCACAGTTGATCTATTAAAAATTGCTTTGACACGTCGACATTAAAAAGAAGTTATGATTGTTACCATAACAATTTGTAAATGTTTTGCCGTTTATTTGCAAAAGGGAGAACTTCTTTTGTTGATTTTGGCTGAGGAACCTGTTGAAACCTGACATGCTTAGAATGATGATTCATCAATCTTTTACTGTCCTAATGAAGATGGTTTGTCCTCACCTGGTTGAGTTGTATAACGGTGTTCTCAAAGTCCTTCAAATCTCTCTGGAGGGTTTGACAAACTTCCTCCCAGTCTGTCAGAGGACATTTTTGGACATTACTGCCGTCTCGCAGGTCTCGAAGCTTCGCTCTGATCCACGCCTCAGCCTGTGGGACACAAACACATGACGCTTCCTTTAAAAACTTCCAACTAATTAAAATGTAACCTCAGAAGTGGCTGATTTAGAACACAAAATCGACAGTAAAGACATGTTGCAAACACAAATGTTACAAACTTTCTATTATTTCAAATAAACGCTGTTCTTTTACTGTTTATGTCCCTGTTTTCAAGGTTGATAATAATTAGAAATGTTTCTTGTGCAGAAAATCATCATATTAGAATGATTTCTGAAGGATCATGTGACACTGAAGACTGGAGTAATGATGCTGAAAATTCAGCTTTGATCACAGGAATAAATTACTGTTTAAAATATAGCTGCAAGCAGCAATTAAGGGGCCAAGCACAACAGAAGCAAACAAGGAAGCTGGCAGCAGACCAACAATGTCATAATGGACTATGATAGCAACTGAGACAAAGACACTGCATGTCAATTTTGAAGTCAATCTGACCAACAGTACTGTAGTTAGAGCCAATTTCATGTTTTGTTCAATTATAGCGCCACCAAGTGGCGCAGTCCCACCACTTTTTTTGTATGTGTCCTCACACATACATAAGCATGTCAAATTTGGTGAAAATATCTAATTTCGTTTAGGAGTTATAGACATTTATATGTATGAACACACACACAAAAAAATACCCACACATGAATTTGATTATATTTTTTTTGTCGCTTACTATCAAAATTTTGACTTTTGGCCATTAACGTATAGTCAACGACTTATGTTTCCGATTTTCCAACAGTGGTTTCGTCTCGATTGGACTAACGGTTTCTAAGATATCCGCGAATGTTGTTTAAACGCTAAATCACAACGTTGCACTAACCATAAGGCGGAACCTATAATGTTTGGTAATGTTGGACTTTGGCAAGAATTCAGGAATAAAGTTATAAGCATGTAAATATTTTTTTATCACCACTAGATGGCGCTGGTCCGAAACTTCTCAGACTCCTTCAGGGCATCGTGCCAATGACCCATACCGAGTTTCTTAATGATACGTTCATGCATTTGTAAAATACAGCATTTTACTACAAAATTCAAAATTGCAGATGCCCATATGGGAAAATTGGATATGATTCGACTTGGCAGGACGGCCCGAAACTAAGGACACCACTTTTTGTTTTTTTAACAAACTGTTTAGAAGTTATAAGCAAAAATAGCCATTTTTCGTATCTCCGGACCAGTAGGTGGCGCTACAATGAAAGGCAGCATGTATCCTCAGGTCATGCTTGTGATGACATGGACCAAGTTTAGTCTGAATACAATAAAAGTGTTAAGGAGATACAGCCTTACGTCTATTTTCGCAAGCGCTACGTAAAATTTGTTCGCACATTTTTTGAAAACAGTTTGAAAAATCAACTTGCATTCCACAACTTTGTCACCATGGTCTGAAGATGATCTGGTTTAATTTTCGTGAAATTCAAAATTGGGGGGAAATTTTCATGACTGAAAATGACATCATAGGGTGCAATCGAATCATCTTGAGACAAGGAATTTTTGTTTCTAGCCCCTACGGTTCAAAAGTTATTAGCATAAATATGAGTGCACCTTTGGACAGCAGGTGGCGCTAGAGGGATTGAGTTAGAGACTCCAAATTTGCTATGGTGACAGTTCAGACTGTCCTCTATCAGTGTGCCAAATTTAATAACTTTCCCGCAAGTGGTTCTATGGGCTGCCATAGACTTCCAGAGCGGAAAAAGAACGGCAGCGGATACAATAGGTGCCTTTGGTGCTTGGCCTCTAAATATATTCACATGGAAATCAGTTATTTTAAATGGTAATACTATTTCATAATATTACTGTTTTTACTGTATTTTTGATCAAATAAGTTTAGTCTTGGTTTAGCCTAAGTTTAGCCAAAAGAGACAAAATCTTACCGAACCCAAACGTTTGAATGCTAATATTATTGGAGAAACCTGGCCAAAACAAATGGCAATTCCACACAAAATGACCAATTTCTGAACTATGAAGCCTGGGTCACATCACAGAGGATGTTAGTTTCATCCTTTCTGTTTTTTCATTGTATTTTATTGTTAATGCTCGAAACATGAACACATGTTGAGACACTTAAGGCCCATTTTACGCTCGCTTAGCTTTCTGAGAGCACTCTGGAAACACAATATTAAGCAAATAGACTTTAAAGGGATCTTTAAAGCACATGTGTGAAGTCACAGTATTTCACGCCGAGGAACGAGAAGCTCCTCTGTGACTTCTTGTTTTTGAAGAAAACAGCGATTACTTGTGTCTCGACTTACAGAAACACTTCAGAAACATCATCAGGTGATTGCTCACTGCTTCTCAGATATCACGTTATGAGCAGCAAAGGTTTCTTTTGGCTGGAGCGCACAGATTGTTGCATAAGGCTTTTGAAACCACCATTTCTGGCCATGTTTGCACTGTGCGAATAGAAAACAGGTGGCCAAGCCCAGATAGGTCCTGGACATGTTTATTTGGTATGAACACAATGTAAGGCCACTGGCGGTCTTCAAAAAGCCCACCCAGGTCACCGCGAACAAAAGGATTGTTAAATGAACTTGTCATTTCTACAAGACTAAATGCATTGTGAGCCAATAAAACCAACAAATCGGGCTAAATATAAGGAGACGGTATTAGTGCTGCTGGATAAAGAAAGCATTACTATTGCTAGAGCGGATATTAAATATTCATCTTCGCCTCATAATTCGTCCCGCACCGACAGATGTGATTGATTGCTGAGGAGACGTCAGTTTAGCTTTTCACATTTTTTCAGAAATTTGTGGTCTTAAGAGTACAAAGCCAAATCAAAAACACACAGGAGATTCACATCACATGTGAACAAAACAAAACACCCCACCACAACGCTTGGCAAGATCTCACAGTGCAGATAAAAAATAATATGATGTCACTTCTAATAAAAGATCAGCCATTATTTTTAATGGCTTCCCACAGGCTCAAAGGTATTTCTATATTGGAGGCCTGTGTAAACAGCTCTATCGCCTCGCTCTATACCCCACCGATGACTTCATACAGGAGGTCGATGCCTTTGTTTCTTCCGCTTCCCTTTGGAACAATAGTCTGTTTTTCAAAAAATAACATTCTGTAAATCATACCGAATGCTGTGGTGATATTGATACTGCTATAGATGTCATCAGAGTGCCTTACTTTCTTCTTTAAGTAAATTAGCAAAAGGAGTTCCTGTACTGTGATACTGATATCTAACAAGAGGTTGTTTAGTTAGGAAATGTTTGATATGAAGTGAAAACTCTTCCTCATACTTGGGGAGAGGTGTGCTGTTAGCTTACTAAGCAATCAGGTGCACGATTTTCACTTGAAACGGGCCAAAATAATCTCGCATACTTATAATAGTGTTCAAAAGAGATATAATTATTAATTTTGAAGTTTTATTAAGTGTTAACAATGAGATTGTGTGGTTTTTATAATCAGTTAACACTGCTTTTGTCTTTTTCTTTTACACTTTTTTTGGATCACGAAAAAAGAAATTTGGTTTAACCAAAATTTCGGTTTTACCGAATGACAATATTTTCAATCAATGCTAACAGGCTGATATCTAGCAAAAGAAAAATAAAATATTTTATATTTAGCACAAGTTTTTAAAATATTACAACATTTTCCATGTTTTATAGCGGTTGCACCGAATGACCTGATGTTTCGGGACATGCGTATGATCAAGAGAAAACATGAATTTATCAAATAGTTAAGAGAGAGTTAGTTACTTTGCTTCACGACCATGTGGTCCTTTACAGGTGTCTGAATGATGTCACATCCTGTCACATGATATTGTTCCAAAATGGTCCCTTTATATTGGTTACTCCGACATCAATGAAATTCATTTTTCCGGACAATCTTTCTCATAACAAAGCAACGACTTCTACACATAATTTTAATATCATTTTGCACTATGTTGATATATGATGTTATAAAATCATGCCAGAATAAAAAAATATATACATTTATTACATTTTAAGATATTTTAATCACAAATGAACGGTTGGACGGTTAAACCGAATGACCTTTTGATGCTTCAAAATCTTTAAAATACCTTTATATGAAGCAAAATATAATTAAAACCTTTTGGATTTAATAAAAGAGATCTAGCTGTACATACTTTAGATGTCATATCTTTGTTTTTTATTATTATTAAGGCCTTTGGACAAAAACAAAATGACCAGTCACGTCATTGACCCTTGTTCAAAAATACAGTAAAATCAGTAATATTGTGAAATATTATTATAATTTAAAATATCTGTTTTCTATGTGTTTGCACTTTATTTTATACATATTATCTTTTTATTCTTTTAATTCTTTTTCTTGTTTTTATTTCATTTTTAATGCATTTTACATCAATCTTTTATGTATCATCTTTTTATTTCTGACTTTTAATGCCATTTTTATTATTATGTATTTGGTTCTTCTTTATGTAAAGCACTTTGAATTACCATTGTGTATGAAATGTGCTATGCAAATAAAATTGCCTTGCATTTTAAACAGTAATTTATATCCAGTGATCAAAGCTGAATTTTCAGCATCGTTACTCCAGTCATCAGTGTCACATGATCCTTCAGAAATCATTCTAATATGCTGATTTGCTGCTCAAGAAACATTTCTGATTATTATCAGTGTTGAAAACAGTTTCATATTCTTGTGGAAGCAGTGATACATTTTTTTTTCCAAGGACATGGAAACATTATATGGACATTATATATATATTTACTGCCACTTCAGATCAATTTAATGCATCCTTACTGAGTAAAAGTATTCATTTCTTGCTTAAAAAAAAAAAAAAAAGGCCTGTCCTTTAATCAGAGTAGATGCCGCACTTAATTTGAATCTAAATCTAGTTTCATTTAACTGGTATATAAATTTAGAATTAACCCACTTTTTTAAGTGGATCCCTACAGAATACACAATATTATGCTTTCTACATTATAAAGGGTTTTATGGGGCAATCTTAAAGAGCGCTGGAGGAAGTGTTGACTTTCACCTCTATAATTTACCTTCATTTGGGATTTCTTAAACGGAGGCCACACTAACACAGATTCATCAGTGCTATCAGTCAACTGAATCGCCCATAAAGAGATGGAGGGTTTGCCCAACACGAATGTAAGAATAAATATACGTCCAAAGGCCATTTCCTAAACAAATGGCAGCGGTTCTTCAGCCTATTAACATTAACGACGTGTTACGCTCATCTGTCGTCTAAAACACTGTGCTGCCCACTTCACTTTAACTCAGTAAATCTCACAGTTTACATGGGCTGTTGACAGTCAGACCGGAGAGCAGCAGCTGCGTCCTGAAGCAAATATCCCCAAAAAATGCCCTTGTATGTCAGAGCGAGCGTGGCGATGGGATAACGCGAGCACTTGAGCGGCTCGGTTTAGCCTCAGAAGGCCAGAGGCGTGAACAGACAGGGCCAAACAATGATCTCATCCCAAAATAATTGCTCCTCTTGTGGCTGTTCTCTTCCCTCCCACTCCCCTGTGCTGCCCGCACTCCAACTTCAGACAAAAAGAAGCAAAGAAACGAAACAGAGGGGCTAGAACAGGGTCAGAGGGCCAGGACGGTCTGTTTCCACCTTTATCTCCACTGCTTTTTCTTTATTGTGTGTAAACTGCAAGTGTAATTTTCCACTTAGTGATGCAACCACTCAACCAATTTACTACTTTTGACATCAGTTTATTGGGAAAAAAACAAAAAAGTGAGCAAAAACAGGCCTACCTCTTCAAAGAGACACAAAGACAAATACTGTTATTCTGATATGAAGCAAAATGTTTTTGTTATGTTATTTACTTTCAACAACATGCCCAGATTTCACCCCAAAATCAACAAGAACGAAATAAGAAATTATGTTTTGTATAAAGGAAATGAAGCATACTTTTAGGCCCCTTCATATATAATTATAATTTTTTATATATATATATATATATATATATATATATATATATATACACTTTTTAACATTATAAGGTGATAATTTCACAATGCAAAAATATATATATTTTATAAAATTATATATATATATATATATAAAATTTTTATAAAATATATATATATATTTTTGCATTGTGAATTTATCACCTTAATTGTTTAATTATATATATATATATATATATATATATATATATATATATATATATATATATATATATATATAATTAAAATATAATATAAAATTATGCAAATATAAATTATTAAAAAATATATAGAAATATATTATAAATTAGATTTTTATGTATTATTATAAAATATATAAAAAAGAAATATATAAATAAATTATTTATATATATATATATATTTTTATATATATATTTTAATATATATATTTTTTTACATTGTGAAATTATCAATTTATAATTTTACAAAAAGTATGGATGTTATTTAAAATGTATTTATATTAATTATAAAATATATTTTATATACATATACCATTACAAATTGTATTATTCCTGTTGAATTGTCAGCATCACTACTCTATCTTTGTCACATGATCTTTTAGAAATCATTTTGATATGCTGATTTGTGTTTATATTTATATCTATATTATGCTTGCATAACTTGCACTGCTTAATTAAATACTAATTTAGGTTGGTTTGAATTAAATAATTATTGTCATGTTAAAATAAATTGTTACAATGAAAAAAAAATACTGGTCTTCATTTTCTTTATGCAAAAATACAATATGTTTTCCAATCGAGTTTGGTGTGAAATGTGACCTTTTCACCGTAAATAGCATTCTTGTAGCTTAAAATGTGTTCCGAAAACATGGGTTTGATTCCCAGAAATGCATAAAATGCATACAAAATTGCCTTGAGAGCAATAAAAATCATCTGTTAAGTACATAAAATGCAAATGAATAACACTAGTGAAAAGTCAGTGATCATACCTGAGTGATCTCCTTGTTAAACAGGGCGTTTTGTTGGGTAAAACTGTGGTCATTCTGCGCTGATGACACTTTTGAAGCCAAACACATGTCCTTGTGCTCACAGGATGGACTGTCCACTGCGTCTTTCCTCGTTTGGGTTTTGAGTATATGAGTCTGTGTGGGAAAAAAATGAAAATGTCACTTATTCATGGGGAAAAGTGGTCATATATATGAGTTAAATCATCTGAACACTCTGTGCTGGTGGGCCTGAGAGCTTGTGTGACGTCATGGTGAGTTTATATTGAGAGGAAGACGCTTACACAATGGAAGGGCTGCGAAACAAGTCCGGGCAAGAAACAAGGTCATTTCAGATCACTGGGATGCAAAACCACAAAGTCAATTCCCACAGTGATGATGTCATTGATGACTACGAGTGAGGAAGAGCATTCATGTTTAAATATGTGGCAAATTATCCACAAGAACACACAGAAAAGAATTAGAAAATTAAACTAATATGCCTTTAAAATGTCTGTTCAGTCAGTATATCATATGTGACAACTGGAAAAAATACATTTATATACAAAATACATCAAAAATTTAAACTATAAACCAACAAAACCATAGAGTCTCAGTGATGTCATTCCACACCAGGGTTGATTATGAAGTGTTTGTTCAGATCACTAACACATGTGCAGCAGTAATAGTGACGCTACTGGCGATTTGCTTTAGGATATTGATCATCCAATCAAATGGTGTCTAATTAGGGTGCCTTGACGGATTGGAGCTGTAAACGTTTGCTGTGAATCGGCATGTAAAACTGTCGTTAACAACACAGAAAGCATTGCAAACACGTGTCAGACTGTCTTTTATAACCAAAAGCCACCGTCAGCACAACTGCTGATGATAATGGTGCTGAGGACACATTTAAAGTGCAATTTCACAAAGCGAATAAAGTCAGGAAACATCTGTGCCGATGTTGGGAAAGGGCGGCCCATTAATTTATCATATCATCACAATCAGAAATAAAAGATGAGGTCACGTGTTAGTTCCTAAAAATTTATACTGCAAAAAAATCATCTTCATCAGTATCTTTGGCTTGTTTTTCATTATTAAATATCTTTTATACAAGATTCATTTACTTCAGATGTTAATTGAACCACGCAACAATTATAATTGTAATATTATTAATTATTAAATAAATATATTAGTTAAAAAGTTTTTTTTTTTATCTTTCAAAATAAATATTTATATATATTTTAAACCTATAAAAGTATAATACATTGCATTATATTTATATTACATGTATATATTACAGTATATTTTTATATTATATTTATAAATACATGTCAAGTAATTCTATCTATCTATCTATCTATCTATCTTTATATATATATATATATATATATATATATAAGTGTTATTACGTTCTAATCTTGTTTTAAGCAATATATTTTTTAATAAATGCTTTAAAAATGGTCATAAATTCAATAATCAATTTTTATAAGCAAATAAAAAGTGAGTGTTATGCCAATATTTTTGCCAATATGCCAATATTTTCAGAAAAATACACATAAACATACACATATCTATCTGAAGCAGTTTTGCTAATCAAGTTTTTTTTTATGGATGTTTAGATATTTTATATTATATTTTTTATATATTATTTTTTAACCATATGTAAATTCTTATAATAACTATTATAAATATATTTATATATATTATATTATTTTATATTATTAAATTGTTTATTCTTGTTTTAAGCAATATTTTTAAATAATGGTTTTTTTTTTAAATGGTCACAAATCCATATTTTCTTAATGTTGTAAGAAAATACACAAAAACATACACATAACAATTGAAGCAATTTTGCTATTCAAGTTGTTTATGTATGTTTAGATATTTTTATATTATACTTTTGTTATATTATTTTTAACCATATGTAAAGTAATTCTTATAATAACTATTATAAATATATTTATATATATTATTCATTTGTTTATTGTTATTTTAAGCAATATTTTAAAAAACTGTCATAAAAACGGTCATAAATGCATATTTTTCTCAATATTGTAAGAAAAATACACAAACATACACATAACAACTGTGAATATTTGAAGCAATTTTGCTATTCAAGTTGTTTTTATGGATGTTTAGAAATTATATTTTTTGATATATTATTTTTTAACCATATGTAAAGTAATTCTTATAATAATTATTATAAATAAATATATATATTTTAAACAATATTGAAATAAAAATTGCATTATATTATTAAATTGTTTATACTTGTTTTAAGCAATATTTTTAATGTTTGTTTTTAAATGGTAAGCAAAATAAGCAAAATTTGTTCATTTTAAGCAAATAAAAGAATGTGAAAGTTATACACTCCACATATACAATAAAAAAACATGCCAATGTTGTAAGAAAAGTACACTTAATTAAACATAGATGAAACACGTCAGAATATCTTAAGCAATGTTGCTTCTCAAGTTGTTTTATGGACGTTTACATATTTCTACTGCAAAACAAGACAAAAGCACTGATAAAGAAAATGATTTCTGCAGTGTAAATCTAAACTGTGTCCATCACTCGGCATGTCCCGTCTATGTCCAGTGATTCCAAGTGTCATCCCATCCTGTATGACCTCATGTTTTCCACATGGCGGCAGTGAGGAAAGATTCCCGATGCGCTCAGCCTGGTCACACACGGCCCAGAGGCGCTCAGACTGCGACCAGTTTGTTTTGAGTGCCGGTTTCCCTTAATGCTGCAAGTAAACATTTATTTCACAGGCATCATGCCTCTCAAACAACAGCGTCGAGCGCAGGTGGCCCCGACCGCAGCCGCCGTCTCATCAAAGGGCGGTCCGCGTTTTAAGGGCCTCGACTCACATTAACCCAAAACGGCTGTAAAAGTTTCACCGCTGCTTTTTCCTCTGCAAAACCCAACTGAACACTTAAAATAATAAGTCGTTTAGGCTTGGCCCGCTGCGCCACTGACATCACTTCCTAAATTCCAAGAGCCCATTATCTTATATACATCTGGCTACGGCTGAACACAAACCACTCAAGAGGGAATTCACGGACAAAACGTAATTTTGCTGCATGAGGTTTGGGGTCAGGCGTGTGTGAGAGACATTTTAGAACGGAAGAGGAACAAGAAATACAAGATCTGCAAACCGATACAGCAATAAGGAGACGATATAGTTACAATACCATTGGCTTACGGTTTAAAAGTCCGTATAGACTGAACAAATTATTCATTTTCTCCTTAGAGAATTAGATTTTTAACAACAACATAAATGTTTGAGCTCAGTGAAGATAATCGCTTCTTTAAGAGCCACAAGTCTTGCATTGGAAACAGAAATAGCAGCAAAAAAGGGTTATTATAGTTAACTAAAACTAATTAAAATTCAATAAATATTAACTGAAAATAAAATATAACTTTTATACTTTAAATTTTATTTCAGCTACTTGCCGAAGCAACATTTCTCATTTTATTTTATTTTCATTTAGTTGTTTAAAATAAACAACTAATCGAAATTACAAAAACACACAACAAAATGACTAAAACTAAAAATAAAAACTAATAAAAAAAATAGTATCTCACTGATAACAAAATAAAACTAGTGTGAATGATGCAATCAAATTTAAACTTTATTATATTTGTGTCAAAGACTATAGAATAACACAAGACGCGTCACTCATATTGTTTTGAATAGGAGAAAGTGCAACGCGCAATATGGCGGAATAATTCCCGCCTTCTAAATAAGATCCAATCGCCGATTGGTAAAGTCATCGCGGCCGTTAGAAGCTCCGGTTCCTATAGAAACAGTCAGACACACGCTTCCTATTGAGGGTATGCATCGACGTCACTTTCCCGCCGAAAGCGCGCTCCCTCAGATGAACTGAGTGGCAAAAGAACCTGCTGCGTGACTGGATTTAATAGGGGAAACTGCGAAAACGAAATAAAACAAACGATTACACTAAAGGTTGGACTCGAAAGTGTTCCTTACAACTTGTCAAATAAACCTAATCCATGGATATTGATATGCAGCCAGGAGTCGTGTTTCCTGACATTTATATGTGCCTGATTTCGACGCCGGGGAAATACATAAAGCAAATCTGCCTGTGAATATTTGATATAACTACAATATAGGTAGGTTTTAATCCGCGTAATCACTTATCAATGTTATATATATCATCATATTGTCCAGCCCTAACACATATATAGTTTTATAGTATAGTTTTTGTCAGTGTTTATTTAAAAACACCCAATTATGCAGAATATAAGATGGTAAATATTTAATTGACACAATATATAACAATACAATATATATGGTGTGATTTTACCTCAAAATCCAAATATTTGACATAAAATGATAACTGCAAATCCGTGTTTCTCTGCCTGGAGTCCAGCTGTTTCTGTGAATTGCAGCGATCCATTTGCTTCTTTTTTCTATAGCTTTCGGCAGTCTTTAAATATATACCTCAGGGTTTGTGTCAAAGCTCCAAAACATCGTTTTGGATGTGTTTGTGTGTTTTTCGCGGCATTCACGCTGAAAACCAATGCTGCCGCTCAGTCTTTTGCCACTTAGTAGGCTTGACCGCAGCCGTAACGGTCGACGGTGACGTCACGTGCATTCCCTCTGCGCATGCGCATTAGCTTGATCCAGCCTGAAAAGTACCGTTTTTTTGTCATGATTCGAGCGTTTAGAATTTATGAGACAGTTGTTGTCAGATTTCATTGGTGATTTCAAATATGAAATTTAATCGAAAGTTTAGCAAACCGCTTTGGAGAATTTGATGTTTCCCCATTCAGAGAGATAGGAGTTGTACTTGCATGTCCGTGAGGTGTTTCAAAGATGGCCGCCGAGTGAAATCAGAATATTTCCAAAAAACATAAAATGCATTGATTTATAATAAAATAAAGTGAATATTTTTTATAATAACAGTTCACTTGTAAAATAATTTTAAATACACAAATTTCTTGCTTCAAATCTAAATTTTTGTAGTGATTCATCTCAGAAGTGGGTGGTTTGGTTTGTGGCTTGAATGAAGATCTCTATGATGAAAATGAATATGAAAAAAGGCCTAAAAAAAGTCTTGCTTGTTTTTCCATTGCTTTGGACATAAGAATCTGCTAAATGCATAAATGTAAAATCAAAGACTAACTGAAAAAGAAAAGAACCTGAATGATGAAAACATAATATCTTGTGCTGTCAGTCACTTCAGATTAGTGTTATTAATCTGGTAAATCATACAGTAAGGTTTACCTGTGGAGATGAGGAGAGTTTCTCTCGGTCACCACTGCACTGCTTTTCAGCATCTTTACACAGTAACACCTAAACAAAGACACAAACAACGAGCTCTGATGATCCAGAATGATCATATGAGATAGACAATAGTGTAAATTTGGTTTTCATGAGCAAAATTATTTGTTATTTATTTGTAGGTTTAATCACATCCAACAAAAAAAATTGTAAATGTATAATAAATGCATATAAAAATAAACTAGTGCTGTAAAAAATTAGCGTTAATGCACGCGACTGTTTTTTCAGTTTAATCCCGTTAAAAATATTTAACGCAATTAGAGCAGCATCCGTTTTTTTCCGTCATAAAACGTTACATAATATGATCACGCTCTTATTCACACAAATGCTTTTAAACTATTCAAGCACCACAAGACAAAAGAGAACATGCTGTCTGTGAATGTCGTGTCATGTGACACACACAGAAAAACGCACGCCAGTATCGAGTTCTCTTTCGCGCTTGAACAAACAATAACACACAGAATTATGCCAAAATTGTTTCTTTGGAGAGTAAGTTAAATTATTCCAACATAAAAATATTTAAAACTCCAATGCTTTTAATCGCGATTAATTACAGAAAAAATGTGCAATTAATTGGTTAATTTTTATTTTTATTTATTCGTCCCGAACCATACGCTGCAGACGTCACGGTTCGATTCATGCAGTCAGACGACGAATACAGTCAGTCACAGGCGATACACACTCCAATCCAGAAGGGGGTGCGTGGTAATGCAGCACTGTTTGCTAACCGCCACAACAGGAAAAAGTGCAGAAGAAGAACAAGACCTATTCATAGATATGTTTACATGTAATCTCTCAACCAGTGTTTCAACCACAGAAAGACATCAATAAAACAGCTTGAGAATAATATCTGACGTAGCATTACATTTACCTCAGGCAAGTCATTTAGTGTCCACAGCATGTTGTTCACTAGAGAAATGAACTCTAGAAGGAGCATTTCACTAAATATTAGGGCTGGGTATTGACACAATTTTCACAATTCGATTCATTACTATTCACATGCTTTCAATTAGATTAGATTAGATTCGATTCGATTCAATTCGATTACGATTACGATTACGATTTCGATTCGATATTGATTATTTTAGATGTAGTATTTCAGTTTCAGTACATGGCAAATTTTCTAGAGGAAAAAAATCTCTCAACTAATGCAGTAAACTACACATGAGAGTCAATTGGTACTACTATAATAACCAGTTATTGGTACTACTGTAATAACCATATATATATATATATATATATATATATATATATATATATACAAACACTTAAATTACAATCAATGATGTTTTTATTATAAATAAAGTTTAGAAAACAATAATAATATTTCTACTCCAATTAGTTTTTTTTTTTTTTTTTTTTAATATAAACATTTAAATCGTGGCTGTCATAACTGATTTATTCAAACATGCATTAAATATTGAAGAACATTAAAAATTATAATGTAAAACGGTGCATAGCTATATTTATCAGAATGTTGCTTTCTAGAGTTCACTTTTCTAGCTGACTAATGAGTTTATGGTCACTGAATATGTTTTTCTGAGGTAAATGTGACGTTACGTGACATTGTTTACAAGCTGTTTTATTGACGTCTTTCCGAGGTTGAAACACTGATTGAGCGATTACACGAGACATGATACGGATTTCAGTAAGTTGTACTGTATATTTTAACATACCTTCAGATGTTCATGCATGTTTATTTCGCTGTAACTGGTATTAAAGCGGAGGAGAGGATGATCACATGCTTCTCTTTAACTGAGGCGCTAAAGCGATCTGTCACGCCACATTAAACAGCGCCAAAACGGTATTTATTTTTTGAATCTCATAATAAGATTTGAAATCGGAGACTTTGCTTCATATCAAAAGTAACAAAGCACAAAGATTATTGCGATTTATTGGATGGGAGGCGCTACATATTCTGCTCATTCATCAACTGAAAACAGACTAGACTAATCAATTCTTGGGATTTAAGAATTGATATCGGTCCATAAAAATAAGAATCGATTAAAATCGAGAAATCAATATTTTTTTACCCATCCCTACTAAATATATGCACTATATTAGCTTATATATTCATTATATTTACTTTACCTGTTAGTAATGTCTTAATTATATAATATATATTTAAATTAATTTGTCATGAAAACAAGTTGTGACAATAACTGTGTAAATGATTATATTTCAAAAATAATTCTAACCGTACCGAACCGTGACTTCAACACCGAGATACATACCGAACCGTCATGTTTGTGTACCATTACACCCCTGATATATATATATATATATATATATATATATATGTTTACACACACACACACACACTTTTATGTTAGATGCGATTAATTGATTTGACAGCACTTATGTTACAATGCATTACATTAATACAAGAACAACCGAAAAACTGAGAAATCAAAATAATACTAATAATACAATTTGTAATGAAATAAAAATTTGAATAAAAAAAAAAAATAGGATCATTTTTACTAGCGTTATTCGACTTTTGGACCCCGCATATTTCGTACAGTATGAACATACAGAAGCGTTTCTGAACGGTGTCTCCTGCTGACCCATTGACATTAAACCAAACCTGACCGAACACACACTGAATCCTGAAAGTGGATTGTAATAGAATGGAGCCTTTGAGCCGAAGCTCTGACATCATCTGAACTCGAGCAGTCATTCCAGGAAGAGCAGCGTTACATAATAAACACATCATCTGAACCACACAGATCCTGAGCACACAACCACACTCATCTCCTGCATTTTCCAGCTTGTATAAGATACATAATAAGACGTGCCTATCAGCTCATGCGGACTTGCATGAACTAATATTAAAGCTGAAAGAGTGATGACATCATCAGCCTGGACGAGATCTGCTTCAATGGTATATTTGTGTGCCGTTTCCATGACATCTCATTATGTTTTGATTACGGAAGCTTTTGCTAAACAATGACAGCATGCGGAGGCTCCAAAAACAAGATTCCTCAACACCAGGACAGGCAATGGTTTCGGCCTGATTTGAATATTTACTAGTTTTTTGTAATCGCACATTAATTTAATGATCTATATTATAACAGATTTGTTGATTGTGCATTTTTTTGTCTTTATATTAACCCTAATAATAGTTAAAATATATTAAAAAAATGTTTTCTATTCATACACTCATTCATTCATTCATCCATGTATTATGTATAAAGCATTTGTTTATAAAGAATATCACATGCTTTGTAAATAAAACAAATAAATATTTCATCATTAATAATGATGAATGATGAAATGAGCATGAATTTCATCCCTAAAAAAACACAAAAAATATTGTTGTTCTGAATATTAATAGTTATTTTTTTTACTTACACATTATGTAATATTATATTGCCCTAAAAAACAGATTTGTTGTTTGTGCATTTTTGTCTTAATATTAAAAATTCATCCTACACTCTAAAAAATGCTGGGTTAAAAACAACCCAAGTTGGGTTGAAAATGGACAAACCCAGCAATTGGGTTGTTTTAACCCAGCGGTAGGGTTAAATGTTTGCCCAACCTGCTGGGTTGTTTTATTTAACTCAACTATTGTTTAAAAATTACTGTATTGCTTAATTAAAATTAACCCAAAGTATGTTGGAAATGAACATTTATTAATGTTCAATGAATGATTATTAAATAATAAATATTTATTAAATTGCTTATTAACAAATTTATATAAATAAACTATTAAACTATTAAATTTATATTAATAAAATATTAAAGCTTATTAATAAACATTCACCTTTTGTATATTATTGTTGCCTCTAATTGCATCTGGTTTTTAATTTCCCAACTATTTTGGGTTCATTTTAAGCTAGCCATATAGCAATTTTTAAACAATAGTTGGTTTAAATAAAACAACCCAGCAGGTTGGGCAAACATTTAACCCAACCGCTGGGTTAAAACAACCCAATTGCTGGGTTTGTCCATTTTCAACCCAACTTGGGTTGTTTTTAACCCAGCATTTTTTAGAGTGTAATAATAAACATTCATTAATTTATTGCACTTACTAATGAATATTATGTACTTTATAAATAAAATATTTATTATTAATATTAAAAAATTCCATCATTAATAATTATAAAATGAGAATGTGTTTTATCCTTTAAAAAAAAAATGTACATTGTTTTCCGGATATCAATGCTTATTATTTTTCTTAAACATACTCTAAAAAATGCTGGGTTTAAAACAACCCAAGTTGGGTTGAAAATGGACAAACCCAGCGGTTGGGTTAAATGTTTGATCAACCTGCTGGGTAGTTTTATTTAACACAACTATTGATTAAAAATTACCGTATTTCTCGCTTAAAATGAACTCAGAATATGTTGGAAATTAACATTTATTAATATGTTTAATTGCTTTATTAAATTGCTTATTAATAAATGTTCACCTTTTGATTATTATTGTTGCCTCTAGTAATTATGTGTCTGATTTTTAATTTCCAACATATTTTGGGTTCATTTTAAGCCAGACATATAGTCATTTTTAAACAATAGTTGAGTTAAATAAAACTACCCAGCAAGTTGGGCAAACATTTAACCCAACCACTGGGTTAAAACAACCCAATTGTTGGGTTTGTCCATTTTCAACCCAACTTGGGTGCATTTTTTTTAGAGTGTATTATATAATATTATATTGACATAAATAGATCTAAAGTTCGAAGCATTTTTGTATAATATTTTGTACACCTGCATTAAAAAACACTTCAGCCTTACACAAATGTATAATATAATTAAAATAATTGTCATTTGACTACTTTGCGGGCAAATTTCATTTGCATATTTTCAGTTTGACTTTTCAGAATGCACAGCAAGTTCTTCTTTAAGACACATTTTTACAGATAAATCAAATGCAGGAATACAAACAAAGCGTTTCTTACCTTCAAATGCGAGTTGGGTTTATTCTCACAGCTGACACCCACTATTTTAGGCAGCTGCGTGTTGGAAGTTGTGATGTTATTGTTGTTGTTGTTATTAATATTGTCTGAGTTCGCTCTTATCTTCTTCAGCTCCATCCCTGGAGTCAGTCTGTCCTTCGCAGCCTCCATTCGGCTGGAGATGGTGATCTTGCGAATGGATCTGGACGCAGCGTTCGGGGAGACTGTGTTTCTATTCAGGTGGTCGTCTTCACGCGGATGCTTCGCCGGGATTGTCCCGGGTCCGCAGTGTCGATCTCGGCCGAGATAAAGAGACACCTGTTCATTCAGGTGCCTCAGTTTGCAGTTGTCCGAGAATGTCCGATTTGGCAGGTAACCATCTGGATCCAAGTCCGAGCACTTCGGCACGGCTGGCGCTGAGAGTTTGGTCCCAATGGTGAAAGGCTGGATTTTCCTCACAATACTTTCCGACATGGTTTACTTCAGTACAATGAATTTGGTGTCTAAATTTAAAAAATAAGAAGTCCGAAGTCCAAGAAATGCACGAAATCTAGTTGTCCACCTTCTTGTGCATGTTGAGAATGCACAAGACGCAGCCCAGGATGGCTTCCTTGGACTCCTGGGAACTGAGCCGGTCCCAGATGTGGCGCAGCACGGTGCCGAGGTGGCCAGCAGCCGCCGTGAGGCTTCTGCGGAGGAGCTGCGCGGCTGAGGCTGCTAATCTGCTACTGAAGAGACTGACAACCAGAGAGCGCAGCAAGAGGAAAACGGCTGGCATGCTGCCTGACTGCAAAGAGAGAGAGAGAGAGAGGGAAGGAGGAGGGGAAGCTTTCGTGAATGAGGGATGAAGTCACTGGACTTCTGTCAGAGCATGTGCAAAGCGCAGGCGGGAGGTTGTAAAGTCTGGCTGTCAAAACTTCCTCTCTGACTGAGAACAGAGGAGCCTGGCGATAAGAGCGGGACGGCGGAGACGGAAGGAGACCCCTGGGTGACCCTCGCGGGCAGACAGAAGCGCTTACCTTCGAAACGTACTGTAAATATTTAAAAATAGCAAATCGGCATGTTTTCCGAATCTTCGCATTCCAGAGATGAGAGAAGACTCTTGGTTTCAGTAAATTCTGAGCATAAATAAGCTTCTGATGAGCGCTGAAAAGATCTGCAATGAAGATAACGCTGGTGTTGTGCTCGCATCGCTGTCTGCTCTCAAGTGAAGCTCTTCAGACTTTCTCCTCACGTCTTTGTTCCGGGCCTCCAACAGTTGTCCCAACAGGTTTCCAGCCCAATGAAAGTGCACAAGCTAAATTAAGCAGAGGAATGACATGTGTTCTGAACAAATGATGCCTTCAGGACTGACCTTTCACCCCCGTGACTACAATGATGTAAGGGCACGTGTGGAGCTGACTAGTCACATTTGAACAGCAGAGAAAACGACATGGAGTGAGAACGCAGACCTGACGGGGTGAAAGAGGAAAGTTGTTTTAGGATGCTTGTTTTAAGTATTAAACTTTAAAGTGTTTGACCCTAAACATTTTGCTACCACATAGCCACACATTACAAACCACTCTGAAGATCTTAGCAACTACATGGAAATAGGGTTGCCAACTGTTCCATATATTACGGAATCGTCCTGTATTTAAGGCATCAATGAAGCGTTCCGTATGAAAGGCATGCGGAATGCAGTTTGTCTAAATTAAGAATTAATCATTCCTTTGAGACAAATTTGTGAACATAGCTGTTCACGGAAGGCTTTAAAGAGATAGTTCACCCAAAAATGAAAGTTTGATTTACCCCCAGGGCATCCAAGATGTAGGAGACTTTGTTTCTTCAGTAGAACACAAATGATGATTTTTAACTCCAACCGTCTGTCAGTCGTATTATGCATGTCAATGGGAACTCCATCTATAAGAGTCAAAAAAACATGCATAGACAAATCCAAATTAAACCCTGCGGCTCGTGACGACACATTGATGTCCTAAGACACGAAACGATCGGTTTGTGTGAGAAACTGAACACTATTTATATCATTTTTTACCTCTGATATACCACTATGTCCAACTGCCTTGCGCATCCGGTGCGTGAGGTGTGTACAAGCTCTGACGTAGTTTAAAGGATTAGTTTAATTTCAAATAAATTTTCCTAATAATTTACTCACCCCCATGTCATCCAAGATGTTCATGTCTTTCTTTCTTCAGTCGAAAAGAAATTAAGGTTTTTGATGAAAACATTCCAGGAACCTTATATACATCTTTTATACACATTACTTAACTGCAGATACTGAAATGACATACACTGTGTGGTACAGTACAAATATTTTGAGTGTCCCTTCTTCTGTCCCTTATTTTCCTATAAAGAACCACGATTGTCCCTTATTTTCCTTTCCAGAAGTTGGCAACCCTACATGGAAATGACCTGCAATCACCAAGAACATGCACTAGCAACTACTCAAAACTCCTTAATATTGCAAAGCAATGCCCCAGCAACACCTAAAATCATTCAAATCAAACCCTAGTAACCACATATAATTCCCTAGAAACCTCCCAGAACACCTTAGTCATAGCAACAACCTAGACCACCCTTGCAATGCACTAAAAAAAGCAAAGCACCCTAGAAACTGCATATTAGCAATTCCCTATCAACAACCTAGAACACCCTAGCTAGCAATGCCCTAACATCATCCAGATTACACTAGCAATGCCCTAGAAACCACCCAAATAACTGCATAGCAATGCACAGAAATCCAACTCTTCAATATGGAAACCCTCTAGCAACCACCCAGAAACACCCTCGCAACCACATAGCAACATCCTACAACTCCCCAAAATACCCTAGCATCATGGGCCTGAGTTTTTCATAGGCAAAGTTTTATAAAAAGTAAAAATCTCGTTACCTCTGCCATTAGACCCGGCCGTCACACATGATGTCAGTTTTTACGAGGTGTCGTAACAAAGGCTATAAATCTCTCACTCGCTCACAGTAAAAGTGAAGAGATGATGATGAAGGACTCTGAAATGAGAGAAAGCAATATTAATGTCAGTACAAAATCATGATGGGCACAATTTACAAAATATCTGAGCAAAAGCATCTATTCTTTAATATCTCAGTTGTTCCTTCAAGCCAGTAATGAGACAGAATGGAGAGGAAGTGGGAGACTTTCGTTAACACCTGCAGAAGGTTTCAGAAGAGATCTCGAGTCAAAAGTCACTTTTATGTCATTACTTTATACTCTCAATTAAGATGCACCAATGTATCAGCCAATAATTGGTTTCAGCCGATAAAATCAAATTTTACTCTCGGACATTGGCAGATTGTTTAAAAACAGCTGATGATCAGGGCCGATTATATCCTGTTAATCAAAAGAGGGTGGAAAAACATGTCAGGCTGCAACTTATACTGTGAAGAAAATCTCTAGTGCTGAATTTAGGGCTGTCGAAGTTAACGCTAATTTCTAAAGTCAGAATTGCGTGATATAAACTCAGAATTGCATGATATAAACTCAGAATTGCATGATATAAACTCAGAATTGCATGATATAAAGTTAGAATTGCATGATATAAAGTCAGAATTGCGTGATATAAAGTCAGAATTGCATGATATAAAGTCAGAATTGCGAGTTATAAAGTCAGAATTGCATGATATAAAATCAGAATTGCGAGATATAAAGTCAGAATTGCATGATATAAAGTCAGAAATGTGATATAAAGTCAGAATTGTGAGATATACAGTAAAGTCAGAATTGCGTGATATAAAGTCAGAATTGTGATATAAACTCAGAATTGCGTGCTATAAAGTCAGAATTGTGATATAAAGTCAGAATTGCGATATAAACTCAGAATTGCGTGATATAAAGTCAGAATTGTGATATAAACTCAGAATTGCATGATATAAAGTCAGAAATGTGATATAAAGTCAGAAATGCGATATAAAGTCAGAATTGCGTGATATAAAGTCAGAATTGTGATATAAAGTCAGAATTGCGTGATATAAAGTCAGAAATGCGATATAAAGTCAGAATTGCGTGATATAAAGTCATAATTGCGATATAAAGTCAGAATTGTGATATAAAGTCAGAATTGCGTGATATAAAGTCAGAAATGCGATATAAAGTCAGAATTGCGTGATATAAAGTCAGAATTGCGATATAAAGTCAGAATTGCTTGATATAAAGTCAGAATTGCTTGATATAAAGTCAGAATTGCGATATAAAGTCAGAATTGCGATATAAAGTCAGAATTGCGTGATATAAAGTCAGAATTGCGATATAAAGTCAGAATTGCTTGATATAAAGTCAGAATTGCGATATAAAGTCAGAATTGCGATATAAAGTCAGAATTGCGTGATATAAAGTCAGAAATGCGATATAAAGTCAGAATTGCGTGATATAAAGTCAGAATTGCGTGATATAAAGTCAGAATTGCGATATAAAGTCAGAATTGCGTGATATAAAGTCAGAATTGCGAGATATAAAGTCAGAATTGCAAGATAAAAAGTTGTACAAACATTTCAGAGTGTAATTATTATATCAGAAAATAGCCTAATAGTTTGGGCTCTGTTGTTAATTTTAACTTCTAATATTATATTAATGTACTAAATAAGAGGGTTCCCTGTATAGTTTATGGCATTAGTTGGATGGTTTTTTTCCTTAAGAAAATCAGTATCGGCAGACATCATTCTGAATAATCGGCTTTCGGAATTGAAAACTCCAGATCTCTCTTTTCTCTTGAGCTTTGGACAATCAAATTTTCCTTCAGGTTATTTCAAGCCTCATTAGATACTTAAAAAAAGGATGTTTTAACATAAATAGTTTAGCATTTCACCCATATTCCAGGATTAGGCATCTCATTTAGCAGATCCGTCAGTCGGCAGCAAGCCATATGGTTGTGTCGGACCTGGTTATGACATGGTTAATGACTGTTGTAAAAGGCTCTGGTTTCACTATGAAGTCATCCACAGAGAGCCTTTAATGTGTTGCAGCTTGAACATCAGAGATAGATCCTATACATGAGGAGGGGCCGCGAGGGAAATGGGTGGAGCTTTGAAAACTCTGGGTCTTTATTTCACATGATGCCACACCTCAAAAGCCTCCGCTGTCCTAATATTACAGTTCTGAGGCAAGACTGTTAAAAACACATTTGCGACACACCAAAACATATTTATCTGCACAGGCATATACCAATAAGTCTTGAAGTTATTGGTTCAAGGAACTGTGGAATGAGGTCACTGAAATTCAGCTAAGGTGTTGGCCATATTTTTCCTCAAATGTTTCAGTACGCTTTAAATTTTTATTTAAAAGGCAAAATAATTAGCAGAAGAGAGTTTGCAGAAGCTGGATTTCATTAGAAAAGCTTACAGACATATACATTAAAAGATGGACAACACAGAGACTTGAGGGTGCAGGCCTATTTAGACTTGGGGCCTAGCAACCACCCAAAACACCCTAGCAACACCCCGACAAACACCCTGGCAACCATTTATAACATTATATAAATGCGATGTTTTTAAGAAAATACTAGAAATGGTCTTCAGATACAAATTTTTTTCAGAACACCTTAGAAACTCTATAGCAACGCCCTAGCAACCACTTACAGCACTCCAGCATTGCTGCAGTGAGTTTTGCACTTCAAGAAAACACAAATTATAATTTTTTTTTTTTTTTAGAAAATGACAAAACTAGTTAGGCTTAATTTACTCACTACTTAGCCACTATGTTAAGACTGTTTCTTAAAGGGGTCATGAACTGTGTTGTTTTACTGTTTTATAATGTTTCCTGGGGTGCACTTATAATGTTAGTATGATTTTTACATCATAATTTAGAAATAAAACCCTGATTTTATCCTCTGATTTGAACGCTCTGTTTTAAGGGGCGTGTCTGCTGTGAGACTTCAGTGTAAACGCCCACTGTTCTGATTGGCTGACATCTTTGCATATGAAATAGCTATACTCTCTCTAAAACTTTTAGCACATTTTTACTATTACAGCTCTCAAGGTTAACTAATCATGAAAAGTGTTGCATTACATTTAGATCTATGGCATTATATTTAGATCGTGGCATGAAAGGTTGCAGTGATGAACATTGTAGTCGATCACAGACATGTTGTTGAGCTCATGAAAGCAGTGATCTCGTCATTGCAACTCAATTTCTGCACACTAACGAATGCTTTCATCATAACTAACAGTGCAAATGCCATGTAAATAAGAGATTTATTGAATAAAACGGGAGTTTTGGCGCGAGTCCAGAACTCAGTCACTGATAAACTCATGCTGTTTGATTGACAGCTCCAGAGATTGTTAAGGAAGCGTTCTTTGATCATTTTCTTTAATCACTGTTTAAATAACAGATTATTTTCATCCTACTAAGAGAAACAAGGTGAAGTTGAGCGTTTAGTCGCTGGTTTGATTTACTGACACACAGACAAAGATCATCTGACTGTAAATGAATCATTAATATCAGATCAGGCATTAGAATGAACACAGTTACTGACATGTTGTTGCATTACTGTCGAGTTCATATCGTAAAAGTCCGAAATGCGATTGATTTACCAAAGAATCCACAGTGAAATGAACCGAATACAAATAAATAAAGCTCAACTGAAAATAAATAACCATATTCCTGCATTAGGATCCTTTGAAAGGTAATGTTATTTTAGTCCTGTATCTCACTAACACACCAGTGGGCGGGGCTAATGATGCAATGATGAAGTAGGCGTTGATTTCTTCTGTGGAGGCGGAGTTTCACCTTTCTATAGACACATTCCAGGATCAGTAGTTCGTTGGTGTCAATAAAAGCTTTTATTGGACTTACAAGGAAGTTTTCAGTTCTGAAACTTACAGGATATTCTTATAGTATGATGACCTCTTATATATTAAAAGCTTAAGGAAAAGTTGATTTCTCAATTCATGACCATTGTTTGACCAACTAGCAGTTACATAAGAGGTATACAGTCTTACTTTTCCAAATCAAATTAGACAGATCTACATTTTTATGTAACTCACTTAAAAAAGTTATGACCTTTCTTGAAGAAAAAAATTTTATGCATAAAAGTTTATGCAACTGTCTTAGTAGTCTTAAAACTAGGTTTAGTCTTAGTACTGATTTAAAACTGGAAGGAAAATATTTGTATAAAGAAACAAAGAGGCAACGCACCAAAACCCAGGACTAGAGCGTCGTCTCTAGCACATGAAATAAGCGAAGTGTGCGGATGGTTCTTGTTTGAATAAATATCTTGCTCATCTTTTAACATGATCCACGGCGGGGAGCTGACGCTGGGCTAGATGATATCATGCCCTCCCAAGATGATGATAAAAGACATGCAGCTCAAACACCAGGCCTGGCTGGCAGAAGGTGGGCTTACATGAGCTTTACTGCAGTCAATAAACGCAACAATCTCCTCTAAGATGAGCGATGATGTCATGCCGTGACTGCTCTCATCAAAATGTGTGGTTGGATGTTCTTTTCTCTGCTCTTTGATTGCTCTCCCTCATCATCAGGCTTTGGTTTGGGGGTACGAGGCTTTATGATTACAGTAAATGAACTTTACTGTGCTCGCTTGCATTTTTGCTTGCATTTTCTCATTTGCATTTACCCCCGAAATCCCCATTACAATAACGTTGTGACAAAATATATCATTAGTGTAATGTGAAAAAATCGTATTTATTTAATATGCAGAGTCTTGCTGACTTTAAAAAAAAAAAAAAATAGTGCAAATTTTACTGTATTACAACAGTGAGAGTAATAGAAATTACAACTCAAAAATAAAATAAAATAATTAAATTACTCAAAAAATAATGAATTATTAGAATTGGGGGATTAAATTGTCATAAAAATGCAAAAAAAGTATTAATAAAATAGCCTAAATAAAAGATTTTCTCTACAAAATAAAATAAAATAAAATACAAATTAAATTACTCAAAAAAAATTTTTTTATTAGAATCGGGGGATAAATTGTCATGAAAATAAATTAAAAATCTGTTAATAACATAGCCTAAATAGATGATTTTCTCTACAAAACAAAAATAAAATAAAATTAAATTAAATAATATAAAATAAAATACAAATTAGATTACTCAAAAAAAGTATTAGAATCGGGGGATAAATTGTCATGAAAATAAATGAAAAATATATTAATAAAATAGCCTAAATAGATGAATTTCTCTACAAAACAAAAATAAAATAAAATATAATACAAATTAAATTACTCAAAAAAAAAAAAAATACAAATTAAATTACTAAAAAAATATATATATTAGAATCGGGGGATAAATTGTCATGAAAATAAATGAAAAATATATTAATAAAATAGCCTAAATAGATGATTTTCTCTACAAAACAAAAATAAAATAAAATAAAATAAAATAAAATAAAATAAAATAAAATAAAATTAAATTAAATTAAATTAAATTAAATTAAATTACTCAAAAAAAGTTATTAGAATCGGGGGATAAATTGTCATGAAAATAAATGAAAAAAAAATAAATAAATAGCCTAAATAAACAATTTTCTCTACAAAACAAAAATAAAATACAAGTAAAACATTAAAAAATAAATAAATATTAATAATAATAATAATAATAACAACAATGTCTTACATTACCTTTTCAAAGTAACAAATATTTATTTATTTATTTATTTATGTATTTATTGTTCTACCATGCCATATCAGCATTATAGACTATAATCAAGCTCAGGAGTAATAAAATGTAAAATAATCATAACAATAATACTTCAATGAATTGTATACAATAATTTAACAACATTATCTTTACAACAAACAAAAATAAATACAAATATTAATAACAAAACAAACAAAAATAAATAAATAAAAATATCAATAACAAAAATAATAGCAACAATAACAGTTATTTCAATTTGATAAAAAAAAAAAAATCTAATATTATCCCAGATTAAACTTTTTTTAAATGTCCATTAATGTAACTTCTGAATAAAAATGTTGCCTAATTTAATTTAATTCAGTACATTCTGATAAAATATGCTTTACAATCACTTTTTGGAAATATTGTTATTTTCAACATTATCTCATGATCATGCATTCACAAACTATGGAACAAATACTCTCCGAGCGGAAACTAGTCGCAGTAGGCGCAGTAAAGCTGCAATAGTGGGCTGATGTTAGTATTTGTTAGTATAAATCAACGGAATGTCTTTTATTTACACAAACGAGCACAAACCACATGTGCCATGCATGATAAATACGTCTGGCCACATCCGTGCCACACACGCAGCGTATATCAAGAGCCTCGTTAGACAAAATTGCAGCTCTGCATGGAGACAATGGGCCCATTTACTTGACAGAATGCAAGTATCACATCAGTATGATCTCTTTACTCGGATGCTCTAAATAAATGGAGAAGCTCGAGACACTCAGACGATACGACCGCAGAGAAAGAAAAACCTTTTGATGTATTTGATCACTGGAAAAGCACGCGGGTCGACTGCTGCTCATTTAAACTGAATGACTTCAAAGATTCCCCGCACGAAAGAAAAATCACAAACTACAAAACTCACAAAACACTTTACATTTTATGAAGAAAACTTGCTGTTTGCACGGGCTTAGAAAAAAACAGCATGCTTATCCTCATCAAAGCTGCATGATTTGAGGCCTCGTTCATGTCTGTACAAGTTATGAGTGAAGTTTAATGCTTATATTTCGGGGGTAGTTTCAATTCCCAAACCTTGTGAGAAATGGTAATGACATCTCTTTTTAAGTGTTTTTCCTACTATAGAGATTCGATAAGAGCAAACAGAGACTTTTTCAAGCGATTTTCAGATTTTCTTTCTGAGTAAAAGACCTCACACATGCGTAAAGTTTCAGAAGAGATCAACAGTGAACAATGTCACAAACAATTAACAAATTCATATCTCTTGTACAGGCAACAATTTATTATTAGCATTAATACACAAATCTCGCTCTTTCCCGTGGTGTACCTCAAGGATCCGTTCTTGGTCCACTTCTGTTTCTAATCACTTCTGTTTCTATCTAATACTTCCTCTCGGTCAGATAGTCCAGCGTCATGGTCTTTATTTCCATTGTTATGCTGATGATACACCTTTCAGCCCAGTACTGTTTTTCCTCCCCTTCCATCACTTCCTGTTTACAAGATCTCAAAGTATGGATGGATCAAAACTTCTTAAAGGGTTAGTTCACCCAAAAATGAAACTAATATCATTAATTACTCACGCTCATGTCGTTCCACACCCGTATGACCTTCATTCATCTTCAGAGCACAAATTAAGATATTTTTGATGAAATCTGATGGTCCAGTGAGGCCTGCATAGCCAGCAATGACATTTCCTCTCTCAAGATCCATTAATGTACTAAAAACATATTTAAATCGGTTCATGTGAGTACAGTGGTTCAATATTAATATTATAAAGCCACGAGAATATTTTTGGTGCACCAAAAAAACTAAATAACGACTTATATAGTGATGGACGATTTCAGGAAGCTTCGGAGCGTTATGAATCTTTTGTGTCGAATTATGATTCGGATCGCGTGTCAAACCGCCAAACTGAAATCACATGACTTTGGCGCTCCGAACCGCTGATTCATAACGCTCCGAAGCTTCCTGAAGCAGTGTTTTGAAATCGGCCATCACTAAATAAGTCGTTATTTTGTTTTTTTGTTGCACCAAAAATATTCTCGTGGCTTTATAACATTAATATTGAACCACTGTACTCACATGAACCGATTTAAATATGTTTTTAGTACATTAATGGATCTTGAGAGAGGAAATGTCATTGCTCAGGCCTCACTGAGCCATCGGATTTCATCAAAAATATCTTAATTTGTGTTCTGAAGATGAACGAAGGTCTTAGAATGACATGAGGGTGAGTAATTAATGACATTATTTTCATTTTTGGGTGAACTAACCCTTTAAAACTGAATACTGACAAAACAGAAATCCTGTTAGTAGGCCCTAAATCCCTTGTCTTTTCCCAACATGACTTCTCCATTGATATTGACGGAATCTTGGGGTTCTATTTGATTCCGAAGACGTTTTGAACTCCAGCTTGTTACATCCAACGTTTTTTATCCACTTTTGCAACATTGGGTCTCATTCATGAAACACGAGCAGAACAAATTTTTGTGTAAATCGTGTGTAAATGTGTAATTTTCGTATTCATTAAAATATTCGTATTTTCCAAATGTTAGTTGGTACGAAAGAAATCTACACCTGCTCCCAGCCACGCGTAAATAGTGCGTTTAACATCCGAACGTTTTGCTCATTAATAAGGCTGCATTTTAATTCACCTTAATAAGGTACATATTTACACAGCATTTTGAAAAAATATTATATATAGTAATTACATACGTTTTTTCTTTTTACTTTTATTGTGAGAGCCAGTAATAGCATCTGCAAACAGAGCACTTTAATCAAATAATTAATTGATTTCAATAGGGCTGGGCAAACTAATGGCCCCTTAATTGTTATGGAAATTGTTTCCTATAAAATGGCCAAAATCCTTCGTTTGGTGTCATAATATGATGCCCATATATAGTTGCCAGTCGGATTTAATTGGTAATTGATAATAACTGTCGTCATTTTGGCTGCGAGAGATTCTCCAGCTTTGTTGTTGTTGAGCTGTTAAAGCTCCGCCCTCTTCTGGAAAGGGGGCGGGGAGCAGCAGCTCATTTGCATTTAAAGGGACACACACAAAAAACGGCGTGTTTTTGCTCACACCCAATTAGGGCCAAATTTGACAAGCTATAATAAATGATCTGTGGGGGATTTTGAGCTGAAACTTCACAGACACATTCTGGGGATCTTATATTACATCTTGTGTAAAGGGGCATTATAAGTCTCCATTAATGTATGTCAATAACTGACTCACTTGGGGCTATTTTTTTCCAAAAAAAAAAAATTTGAAGGGAAACACAACAGCTGAAACAACTGAAAATTCAATGAAGTCTCATGTGCTTTGAAAGAGCAACCTCTGAGCAACAACACTCAAACAGAAGTGTTGAATACACTATTCACTGCACAGTGTCTCATTTATTTGTCTTGCTGAAGTACAGTACAATTACTATACAAAGCGAAAATGTCTCTGTGCGTGTAGGAACTAAATGTGTTTGATTTTGGCTGTTCTCCTACACTAATAAAGCAACATTAACAACCAGCTATGGTCAGGTTCACCCACTCATTTCATTGTTAAACATGAAGGAACTGACAGCGCGGTCGAAAAAAATGACAGCAAGTGCTAACACAACATCACAGAAAGGACAGCTTGTTTGACTTGTCAAGCTGGTGAATGACTTAAGTCAAAGAGAAGTTTGTGAAAACAAGAGTAAACCGAGACGAAAGCGCTGGCAAAGCAATGCTGAAGTCATAAATTTGCACTGCGAGTATCTTGTTTGTCTTGAATTCCAAAGTCGTGAGCTAAACCTCTCGTGTTTTTGTCGTCGGGACGCCTAGACACTTGACCTTCACTGGAATCTCTGAATTGCTTTATTCTGTCCCCGCAAAATTAAATAATGCACATTCATTTGTTTTACGCCCCGAGCATGC
This sequence comes from Ancherythroculter nigrocauda, assembly GCA_036281575.1. Taxonomy (NCBI): domain Eukaryota; kingdom Metazoa; phylum Chordata; class Actinopteri; order Cypriniformes; family Xenocyprididae; genus Ancherythroculter; species Ancherythroculter nigrocauda. The sequence goes on along the minus strand of VTFQ01000016.1, from coordinate 2,379,728 downwards.
ATATTTAAAGGCGAAACACAACACGATAAACTGTTCAAGGCTCTGTCTCCGGTTTTAAGGAACATTAACCGTCAGAACTGGCCCTCTGGCACCCAACTGCTATGACTTCATCCCTTTATCATTGATTTAATATGCTCAGAAATGTGCCAGAGATATGTACCGAGTTACATACACGCACAATCTGAGAGGAGTGCGTGCCTGATGGCTGACGTCTTCGTACACCTGGAGCCGTGTGGCCTTAGTCATGTTTCACTGACCCCCGAGAACAGCTCGTCTTATCAGCCGAAGGAGACCATGACAACCTCATTCACCACAGAAATAACAGACTTATTAGTCAAGAGCCACTGACAGCTGCAGTGCCACTGAACTGGACAGGGAAACGGGCAGGAGAAGTGTATTTAAGCACCACTAATAATAATATTAATAATTATACATATCATTTATATTTAATTTATAGACATCCTATAGCCCCGCCCCTTTTCAGTGCTGCGCTCGTTGTGTTTTGTCGTCCGTTTTGTATTTCCACGGCATGAAGGTAAGAGCTTACGGATATATGAATGAACCGCTTGTTGTAAAATCTTCCCGGCTACTTGCCAGGGCTAAAAAAATTAAAATAAATAAATAAATAAATTAATTAATTAATTAATTAAAAATAAAATATTTAACCACCAAACATAATTGCAAAAATAATTCTATTTTTATGCTGTCACCACGATGGTGATGTTGGTACTTGCCAAGGCTATAAAATAAAATAAAATAATTAAAAATAAATAAATAAAATAAACCACCCAACATAATTGCAAAAATAATTCTATTTTTATGTTGCCATGATGGTGATGTTTATACTTGCCAGGGCTAAAAATTAAAATAAAATAAAATAAATTAATTAAATTGAATTAAATTAAATAAAAAATAAACCACCAAACATAATTGCAAAAATAATTATATTTTTACGTTTTTATTTTTTTTTACATTTTTATTTTTACATTTTATGCCATGATGGTGATGTTGGTACTTGCCATGGCTAAAATGAAATGAAATGAAATGAAATAAAATTAAATGAAATTAAATGAAATTTAAAAATTAAATTAAATTAAATTAAATTAAAAAATAAATTAAATTAAATTAAAAATAAAATATTTAACCACCAAACCAAACATTGCAAAAATAATTCTATCTTTACGCTGTCACCATGAAGGTGATGTTGGTGCCAAGGCTATAAAATAAAATAAAATAAAATAAACCAACCAACATAATTGCAAAAATAATTTTATTTTTATGTTGCCATGATGGTGATGTTGATACTTGCCAGGGCTAAAAATTAAAATAAAATAAAATTAATTAATTAAATTAAATTAAATTAAATTAAATTAAAAATAAACCACCAAACATAATTGCAAAAATAATTATATTTTTACGTTTTTTTTTTTTTTGTTACGTTTTTATTTTTACATTTTACGCCATGATGGTGACATTGGTACTTGCCATGGCTAAAATGAAATGAAGTGAAATGAAATGAAATGAAATGAAATGAAATTAAATTAAAAATAAAATATTTAACATAATTGCAAAAATAATTCTATTTTTATGTTGTCACCACGATGGTGATGTTGGTGCCAAGGCTATAAAATAAAATAAAATAAAATAGTGCATTGATTGTTGTGCATCACTGAGAGGGGAAAAAAATAAAATAAAATAAAATAAAATAAAATAAAATAAAATAAAATAAAATAAAATAAAATAATAAAATAAAATAAAATAAAATAAAATAAAATAAAATAAAATAAAATAAAATAAAATAAAATAAAATTTAACTGCCAAACATAATACTTGCCAGGGCAATAAAATGAAATTAAATAAATAAATAAACAAACAAACCAAAAATAATTGCAAAAATAATTATATTTTTACGTTGCCATGGTGATGATGTTGATACTTTTCAATGTATTAAAATCAAAAATAAAATCAAATAAAATGAATATTTAACCATCAAACATTTGCAAACATAATTTAATTTTTACGTTGCCACCACAGTGATACTGGTACTTGCCTGGGCTTTGCTATACGGTTGCTAACATGTTCTGAGAGTTTGTATCATGTTGCTAGGGTGTTCCAGGTGGTCGCTAGGTTTGCTTACTGGCTTAAAAAAATGATTGTTGTCAGGTAAGGTAGTTTCACCCCAAACTCGCTCCACGACTCCATGTGCTCAAACAGATGAGATCAGTCTGTGTGTTGATGCCGAGCGGAAGCATGAAGCCCTGAGCTGGACGAACATCAAACGCTGTGTGAAGGTCCACTGTAAATACACAACCTCTGTATCTGGCTAACTCTGAATCTCCATACGTAACCTTACTCATCATTTTGCTGTAGAACTGTACTATGAGTCATGTGAGTCGCAGTAACACTGCTGCTGATTATTTGACATTTTCAAACAAGTTCTGGGAAACCTTGGAGGTTTAGCTGCTTTGACTTATTATGCAAGCTGTTTGATTGTTGTGCATCACTGGGGGGGAAAATAGAGACAAAGATATAGAAGATGCGAGCAGTAATTTAGGATATCAATATGTTTGAAAAATCTACTTGACTTGAGAAGAAATGCAGCATGTTTAAGAACACTTAAGGAGAACAAAATAGTCAAGTACATGATTTCAAACGCTTCTAGCTACGCAAACTTGATTTACAGGTTGGTGCATTATCAAATGTGATTCATGAAGCAACTTGCATGCAATGCATTACATTGGACAATAAAGCCAATGTACGGTCAGTTTTCTCTTTCAGATCATCTACTGTCATCAAAGACCAACTGTTTTGAAGAAAATGTTACTGAGAAAGATTAAATTGCATACTTAAAGTATTTTTCTGTACTAATAATCCTCAAATAGTCCTCAAAAGGCCAGCTTGTATATTTCTACCATTTGCACACCAAACATGCATTGATTGTTGTGCATCACTGAGAGGGAAAATAGAGACAACGATAAATAAAATAAAATAAAATAAATAGTGCATTGATTGTTGTGCATCACTGAGAGGGAAAATAAAATAAAATAAAATAAAATTGTGCATTGATTGTCGTGCATCACTGAGAGGGAAAATAGAGACAAATAAAATAAAAAAAATAAAAAATAAAAAAATAAAATAAAATAAAATAAAATAAAATAAAATAAAATAAAATAAAATAAAATAAAATAAAATAAAATAAAACCGGCCTTGCTGATAACCATCTTAAACGACTGAAATGAAACATCTGTGAGTCTCAGAATTGCCAAATGACGAAATGCTCAACTTTTGATTTGTGGTCAGACGTGTAGACATTTCTCAAGATTGTTCTCTCAGATCCAAATTTAAAACAAGAACAATGTGTCCATTTACAATCAGCGGCACCAGAGGGGAAGAAACCAGACAGCAGGGCTGAAATATTACAGCACTCAAGCCTGTGCAAGTACAGTCAATAGATCTCTGTATCGCAAGAACAGTGCTTTTGTGTTACTTACTGAATATCAAAACTATATTCGTCTCAATCGGAAGTCAGTTGGTGACATTCAGACCCTTAAGCCCACCACGTCATCGTTGAGGATAGGTGTGCCATTGCTACTGTTACGACCCAGATTAGGGACCAACATAAGAAGCCGTTCAAAGAAAGTTATAAACGAGATTCGCAATGGCCAGGGCAAAAAGAGATCAAATTTATTGGTAGTAGAAGTATCAAAACTATAACAAACAATGAAAACAAAAACAAAGCAACAAATGAACATACAAAACTCAAATCAGGACTGGTGAGCTAACTAATCTAAACTACAACTCAGAGTTAAACTTTCCTTACTCCCGAGGAAAAATAACAAACACAAAAGAATCTTCCGGGTCAGCTTACTTACCTATACCTTCCCGCTAACCTAATATAGCTAAACAAACAAATCTCACCATCCTGTACAAAAACAAAAAAAACAAACTCCAAAACCACCAACAACAGGTTTCTTGAGGTAGGCCCCAGTGGAGTGCCACCAGCAGCTCTTAAATGGGCAGAAGCCACAGGTGTTGGACATAATCAGGCTCCGCCCCCATCCAATTAGCAACTATGCTCAGAAAGGGAAAAAGAGAAAAAGAAAGAGCAGGGGCTCGTAACACCCCCACCCATAAAACATTAAATAATTCAAAGAATTATTTTAATGAATCAAATACTCACCATCTGTAATTAGACTCCAACACGAAGCACACTCACTGGTTCAAAACACTAAAACAAGAGATTGCATACCTCTATATCAAGCAAACTCTTACCAGAGATTTCCAAGTCAGCGCCCACTGACATAAACCCTCCCTATGGAAAAACTTGTAGTCCTCGAGGAACAGTTCATTCTCCATTCTAAAACTCAAAAGTAGATTAAGAGTCAAGCAAAGTGTTCACAAAAGCAGCAGGCTTAGATCTGGCATTCTTCTTCTGAAGTACAAAACAATCTGCCATAATATGACCCTGCTTTCTGCAATAAAAGCAAACTGGTCTCTGCGTAGTCTCAAACTCACTTGGCTTATCTACCATTTTCTTTACTTGGCTAAAAGGGTTAAATTCATTACAAGCAAGCTTATCAAGGTGAACACTAGACTTCGTTACAAAAACACGTTTATGAGTCAAAACGAACTCATCAGCTAAAACAGATGCTTTGTCCACCGAAATCACCTTCTGTTCATTTAAGAAGGTTGCCACAGAATCAGGGAGGCAGTTTTTAAATTCTTCCAGAACAATCAGGTCTCTAAGCTGAGCAAAGTTAGTAACACCTTGAGATACACACCAACGATCAAATAGGCTCTCTTTTTCACGTGCAAACTCCACATAGGTTTGTTCCTCAGTCTTCTGGAAACTTCGGAATTTTTGCCTATAAGCTTCAGGGACAAGTTCATATGATCTTAGAATTGCCGTTTTAACAGCTTCAAAATCTGAACTCTGGTCAGAGGATAAAGAAGAATAAACTTCTTGAGCCTTACCAAATAAGACACATTGTAAAAGTAACGTCCATACACGCTTAGGCCAACCCAGAGATTTGGCTACACGCTCAAAATGAGTGAAGTATTTATCCACGTCCTTTTCTCTAAAAGGAGGGACCAAACAAATGTTTTTACTGACATCAAAGTCCGCACCAACTTCAGATGTTATGGCTACTTGACTTGGTCTAGCTGCATTAATTCCCAACTCTTTTAAACGAAAGGTTTTCTCCATTTCCAATCTTTCTGACTCCAGTTCTAACCTTTTCAATTCCAAGTCACTTGCTATCTGTTTCTCTTTAACCTGAAGTTCTCGAAGTTTAAGCTCCAATTCAAGTTCCTTTACACGCTGAGATTTCTCAACAGCTAATTCTCTAGGGAAATCAAATTGACCGGACTGGACTAAAGTATGAGCCTGCAAAAATTCTGAAGCAGCATCACTAGAGAACACTTTTTGATCTACTAATGCAGACAAAATTTGTTGTCTCATGGCAGTTTTAAGACTACCACGAACAATCTCTATTTTGTAGAAATCTGCAATTTGCTGAAGCTCAGCTTTTCTACAGCTATTAAGCTGTTCTAACGAAGGAGTCTGAACAAACGTCTCTAAATCGAAATTTTCCATCACAATTGCTCCCTGAGAAAACAAAAGTACTAAAAGTACTAACAAAGCCTACTGTAAAATACAATTAGGCAAGACTAGGAACTCTACCCCATAAACCAACTAAAACCCATGGCCAAATCAAAAGCGGTTACACAAGAGAGCGGCAAAAAGTGGTCAGAAAAACCTAATAGAACTGCCAAAACAAACTAAATACAAAATTAACAAACATGCTACAAAAAAGACACGAGTAGCAATGCATTAAACACGAAGCATGCCACAGAAAGACACGAGTAGCAATGCATTAAACACAAAGCATGCTACAGAAAGACACGAGTAGCAATGCATTTGACACAGAGCATGCTACAAAAAAAAAACTAATAACATTGCGAACAAAAACTTTTAGTTAAAGCAAGCTACAAAAAACAAAACAAAAATAGCATTACAAACAAAGGCAGTTCGGATCTATCCCGGACGAGCCCCCAATTTATGTTACGACCCAGATTAGGGACCAACATAAGAAGCCGTTCAAAGAAAGTTATAAACGAGATTCGCAATGGCCAGGGCAAAAAGAGATCAAATTTATTGGTAGTAGAAGTATCAAAACTATAACAAACAATGAAAACAAAAACAAAGCAACAAATGAACATACAAAACTCAAATCAGGACTGGTGAGCTAACTAATCTAAACTACAACTCAGAGTTAAACTTTCCTTACTCCCGAGGAAAAATAACAAACACAAAAGAATCTTCCGGGTCAGCTTACTTACCTATACCTTCCCGCTAACCTAATATAGCTAAACAAACAAATCTCACCATCCTGTACAAAAACAAAAAAAACAAACTCCAAAACCACCAACAACAGGTTTCTTGAGGTAGGCCCCAGTGGAGTGCCACCAGCAGCTCTTAAATGGGCAGAAGCCACAGGTGTTGGACATAATCAGGCTCCGCCCCCATCCAATTAGCAACTATGCTCAGAAAGGGAAAAAGAGAAAAAGAAAGAGCAGGGGCTCGTAACAGCTACTCTAAGCTATCAGACTTGGCAAATGGAAATGGGTGAGAAGATCCTACAGCCATGTTCACACAGCAGCAGAATATGGTTGTCAGTCCTATATTTGAGTACGGTTACGTTCACACACAGTTTGGTTATTTACGGGAGTGACAACCGTTCATACAGACAGTATTCGAGACGCTACTATAATTGCTGGGTGAAAGGGACATTTCAAGACTCACACCGGTAAGTAAATGCGGTTGTCAATCCCAAAAACTGACAGTATTGCACTATTATTGAACTAAACTGAATCAACACTGGGTTCAATTGAACTTTGCAACATTGACACAGTTATTGAGCTAAACTAAATCAACATTAAGCCAAACTGAGCCGAATAATGACACTATTGTCTTTTTATAACTGCTTTACAGCTGAAATTGTATTCATTTCATAACTTTGAAACATTAATTATTTTATTTTCTTGTTTATTAAAGTGAAGCTGCTTTGTATTGTATGAAGCGCTATAGAAATAAATGTGACTTGACTTAATATTTTGAATTAACTCATTTTAATTTTATTACTTTTCTTGATTGTTTTCAGAAATTTTTGAATACTTTATTCTATATTTTTTATGGCTTTAGTTTTAGTTAACTATAATAACCCTGACTACATCATGTATGGAAGCTTGTTTCTGCCATGGAAAAAAAAAAAAAAAAGTAAATTGCGACTTTTTTTATCACTCTCACAATTCTTAACTATTTTTCTCAGGATTGCGAGATATCAACTTTATATCTCGCAATTCTGACTTTATATCTCGCAATTCTGACTTTATATCTCGCAATTCTGACTTTATATCTCACAATTCTGACTTTACAACTCGCAATTCTGACTTTATATCTCACAATTCTGACTTTACATCTTGCAGTTCTGATTTTACAACTCGCAATTCTGACTTTATATCTCGCAGTTCTGACTTTACAACTCACAATTCTGACTTTACAACTCGCAGTTCTGACTTTACATCTCGCAGTTCTGACTTTATATCTCGCAATTCTGACTTTACAACTCGCAATTCTGACTTTACAACTCGCAGTTCTGACTTTACATCTCGCAGTTCTGACTTTACATCTCGCAATTCTGACTTTTCAACTCGCAATTCTGACTTTATATCTCACAATTCTGACTTTACAACTTGCAGTTCTGATTTTACAACTCGCAATTCCGACTTTATATCTCACAATTCTGACTTTACATCTTGCAGTTCTGATTTTACAACTCGCAATTCTGACCTTATAACTCGCAATTCTGACTTTACATCTCGCAATTCTGACTTTACAACTCGCAATTCTGACTTTATATCTCACAATTCTGACTTTATATCTTGCAGTTCTGATTTTACAACTCGCAATTCTGACTTTACAACTCGCAGTTCTGACTTTACATCTCGCAATTCTGACTTTTCAACTCGCAATTCTGACTTTATATTTCGCAATTCTGACTTTATATTTCGCAATTCTGACTTTATATCTCACAATTCTGACTTTACATCTCGCAATTCTGACTTTTCAACTCGCAATTCTGACTTTATATCTCGCAATTCTGACTTTATATCTCACAATTCTGACTTTACAACTCGCAATTCTGACTTTATATCTCACAATTCTGACTTTACATCTTGCAGTTCTGATTTTACAACTCGCAATTCTGACCTTATAACTCGCAATTCTGACTTTACATCTCGCAATTCTGACTTTACAACTCGCAATTCTGACTTTATATCTCACAATTCTGACTTTATATCTTGCAGTTCTGATTTTACAACTCGCAATTCTGACTTTACAACTCGCAGTTCTGACTTTACATCTCGCAGTTCTGACTTTACATCTCGCAATTCTGACTTTTCAACTCGCAATTCTGACTTTATATTTCGCAATTCTGACTTTATATTTCGCAATTCTGACTTTATATCTCACAATTCTGACTTTACATCTCGCAATTCTGACTTTTCAACTCGCAATTCTGACTTTATATCTCGCAATTCTGACTTTATATCTCACAATTCTGACTTTACAACTCGCAATTCTGACTTTATATCTCACAATTCTGACTTTACATCTTGCAGTTCTGATTTTACAACTCGCAATTCTGACCTTATAACTCGCAATTCTGACTTTACATCTCGCAATTCTGACTTTACAACTCGCAATTCTGACTTTATATCTCACAATTCTGACTTTACATCTTGCAGTTCTGATTTTACAACTCGCAATTCTGACTTTACAACTCGCAGTTCTGACTTTTCAACTCGCAATTCTGACTTTATATTTCGCAATTCTGACTTTATATCTCACAATTCTGACTTTACATCTTGCAGTTCTGATTTTACATCTCGCAGTTCTGACTTTACAACTCGCAGTTCTGACTTTACATCTCGCAATTCTGACTTTTCAACTCGCAATTCTGACTTTATATTTCGCAATTCTGACTTTATATTTCGCAATTCTGACTTTATATCTCACAATTCTGACTTTACATCTTGCAGTTCTGATTTTACATCTCGCAGTTCTGACTTTACAACTCGCAATTCTGACTTTTCATCTCGCAATTCTGACTTTATATTTCGCAATTCTGACTTTATATCTCACAATTCTGACTTTACATCTTGCAGTTCTGATTTTACATCTCGCAGTTCTGACTTTACAACTCGCAGTTCTGACTTTACATCTCGCAATTCTGACTTTTCAACTCGCAATTCTGACTTTATATTTCGCAATTCTGACTTTATATCTCACAATTCTGACTTTACATCTTGCAGTTCTGATTTTACATCTCGCAGTTCTGACTTTACAACTCGCAATTCTGACTTTTCATCTCGCAATTCTGAATTTATATTTCGCAATTCTGACTTTATATCTCACAATTCTGACTTTACATCTTGCAGTTCTGATTTTACATCTCGCAATTCTGACTTTTCATCTCGCAATTCTGACTTTATATTTTGCAATTCTGACTTTATATCTCGCAATTCTGACTTTAGAACTCGCAATTCTGACTTTACAACTTGCAATTCTGACTTTACATCTTTCAGTTCTGATTTTACATCTCGCAATTCTGACTTTATATTTTGCAATTCTGACTTTATATCTCGCAATTCTGACTTTACATCTTGCAGTTCTGATTTTACATCTTGCAGTTCTGATTTTACATCTCGCAGTTCTGACTTTACATCTCGCAATTCTGACTTTTCATCTCGCAATTCTGACTTTATATTTTGCAATTCTGACTTTATATCTCGCAATTCTGACTTTAGAACTCGCAATTCTGACTTTACAACTCACAATTCTGACTTTACATCTGTCAGTTCTGATTTTACATCTCGCAGTTCTGACTTTATATCTCGCAATTCTGACTTTAGAACTCGCAATTCTGACTTTACAACTCGCAATTCTGACTTTACATCTTTCAGTTCTGATTTTACATCTCGCAATTCTGACTTTATATCTCGCAATTCTGACTTTATATCTCGCAATTCTGACTTTAGAACTCGCAATTCTGACTTTACAACTCGCAATTCTGACTTTACATCTGTCAGTTCTGATTTTACATCTCGCAATTCTGACTTTACATCTGTCAGTTCTGATTTTACATCTCGCAGTTCTGACTTTATATCTCGCAGTTCTGACTTTACATCTCGCAAATCTGACTTTACATCTCGCAGTTCTGATTTTACATCTCGCAATTCTGACTTTATATCTCGCAATTCTGACTTTACAACTCGCAATTCTGACTTTACAACTCGCAATTCTGACTTTATATCTCGCAATTCTGACTTTATAACTTGCAATTCTGAGGGAAAAAAGTCAGAATTGTGAGATAAAAAGTCACAAATATCTTTTACATTTTTTATTCTGTGGTGGAAACAAGCTTCCATAGAGAAGTAACCACCAAGCAAACCTCTCAGAGTATATATTAATCTCAATATAAAGTCCGCCTCGGGTGGCAATCAAGCAAGGAGGAAATGGACCAGCATGAGGTCATTCAACATTTAGTCACGTTCTGCGGCGATCTATGTAATGTTGAAGTCAAGTTACTGTACTCCGGACTTTTTACCCCCTTCAATCACTTTGATAGAGGGTTTGACCTTTGACCCATGATGTCATCACCACGGCCAGTCAGGTGGCCTCAGCCTTCAATTATGCGCTGATGTAGCTGAGGGCTGGAGGTTTATTAGAAACACAAAGAGGTTTCGTTAAACACACAGGCACAGCTGTCGGAGCGCAACCTCAACGAGGCCTGTGTGTATTTCTCCCACTCTCACCCAACAGGTATGACATTTTAATCGCAGGAAATGTTTACAGCCTGTTAGCTCTAATCAGAGAGCCAGACGCATCAGACACTTTCTGCTGATGTAATGAGTGAATTCTTGCCTTTCTCTAGATGACGCAAATTGGTACAAAGCCATTTTGGGCTAAAAGCATCCTCAACATCCCTATTAGTCTGTGTCTGTGTGTTTTTACAGCACAGAGGTGTTTGATAACACTTAAAAAAATGATGTTCTTCATCAGTATTTTTGTCTTGGTTTCCAGTACAAATATCCAAACGTTCTTAAATCAAGATACATTTACTGGAGAAGCAAAATTAGTGAAGTGAGTTTATGCTGGGGTCAGAACATCAAGTATTAATCTTTCGTTGCAAAATATAAACGATATTATCATCCAGTTCTAATCTGTTAAATGTGAGTATGAAGATATTAAGAAATTATAAACATAAACATGACGTAATTATGATTATCTGTAAAGCTGCTTTGAAGCAATGTGTATTGAGAAAAAAGCTCTATAAATACATTTGAGTTGATTTGAAACAACCATACAAAGAGTGTTTGTCCTCTCTCAGGTCTCTGAAGTCTCTGTTATTCTCTTCCAGACATCGTCTGAACCTCCAAAACATCATCTAGGGGAATAAAAAGATAACAGATGAGCTCATGTTTGGGCATAAACATCACACCAGTGTGCTTATGTTGTGGAGGTCAATAAAATAAATAAAAATATAGCTGCAAGCAGCCATTAAGGGGCCAAGCACAAAGAAGGCATGGTAAGTCATGCCACCATGGCTGGGAGCATCAGACCAACTGCAACAATGAGCAATTAAAGACCTATTAAGATCATTTTAGGCAAAATAACTGAAAAATCATAAATACAGTCAATAATAATGATTTAATGGTTTATCACTTTCGACCAATAGGTGGCGCTGTACCTAAATTGATGTGGTTTGGTCAGAGTGAGGTAACAATGACACATGCAAAGTTTGGTGTCAATATGCAGCCTCAGGAGTCATTTTGGGATCATGCCTCAACTTTATTTCTGCGTTATATGGAAACGGCTTTGCCAGCATGGTCTGAGATTGAAAAAGTAGGTTTTTGAAGAAAATCAAAATGGTGGACAGGAAGTTTGGCTGACTATGAAATGTTCTCGGCATCTAGGAATCTATCAAGACCAGCTTCATTACAATAGGCTAATTTATTCAAAAGTTATTAGCATTTTTGTATATTTCTTTATAATTTTTGACCACAAGGTGGCGCTGCCCAAAAACTTTTTGAGGACATCAGGGCATGGTGTCGAAGACTCATACCAAGTTTCATAGCAATACACTAATGTATTCATAAAACACAGCATTTTACTACAAAATTCAAAATGGCTGATGCACAAAATGGCCAATATGGGAAAATTGACACCATGAATCTAACAAGACCACTTTTATGATTTTTGGACAAACCATTCAGAAGTTATAAGCAAAAAAAAACATTTTTCATGTCTCCAAACCAGTAGGTGGCGCTGCGCCGAAATGCAGTATGTAACCTCAGGTCATGCTTATGATGTCATGGACCAAATTCAAGGAGATACACAGTGCGTTCCAAACAGGATATATCGCCCTCCGAAGGGCACTTTGGAGTGAAAATAATCACGGCCGCCATATTGAAGGGTCGTTCCAAACCGAAGTGTTTAAAACTGGTCACTTCAAAGGGCCCTTCGGAATGAAGGATTTCAAAGGGTACAACTGATGGACACTTTGGGCCCCCATGATCCTTTGCACAGGGAAGTTGTTTGACGTCACAGAATAGAGTGCCTGAGGGATGACGCATTTTTGTAGGCAAAACCTGGAAGCGAGTTAGCATTTTAGGACTTCCGGTTCCAACGCTGTAAAGTCTATGGGTTTTTTGAATGGGTTTTTGCTAAATCGCCTGAAATAAGGTCTGTGGTTAACAAAGCCTCTAAATACTTTCACGTTTTGATCTATGACATAAAACACACCAGTTATAACCCACTTGTGATTTTTTTTAACTTTTACTGTGTCTTAAAATCGGCGGTTGCTAACAAATTGCTAAAAGGGACTACTTCCTTTGGCGGGGACTTTAGACGTCATCATTAAAAACGGGACATTTGGACAGCATTTCTCATAAAAAAAAGTGGATAAGTATTCATACACAGCGCATATCATAATCAGCGAGTATGTTTTTAGATAAAGTTGTTTTTTAAATACAGTTTGAGGACGCTTGGTGGTGATGACGTTGATCCGTGACCATGGTGTGCTGTAGTCCGTTTATAGCCTACTGTTAGCCTTTTATATCTGACGACTTTATTTAGGCTTCAAAATCTATAAATGTTGTGTTAACTTTTAAAGATTATCTTGATAGACAAAACGTGTAAGTGTCATAACCCTTTGTTAAACACAGAGCTTATTTTCTGCGATTTTCCAAAAGTCTATGGGAAAAATGCATAGGCTTTCAATCAAGGGAACCCGTGTGCCGCTAACTTCCGGGTTGGCCTACAAAAACACGTCATCCCTAGGGGAACTCTATAGGTACAGGAGGTTAAGAGTTCGATTTTACCTATAAATGCATGCATAGCATTTTTCTATACTGCAATATAGATACGAGTTAGACTTGGTACATTATTATAGTCAAAACGACAACAAAAATACTTTACAGCTGCCTTTATCAGTCCACTCAAATGTTTAAAATACATAGATATGATATTCAATATGGTGTGATAAACCAAAAATAAATAAATAAACTAACGTTAAACAAAGGGTGCAGCTTGCACAATCTACTCCTCGATTGTCTCGTTAAGATGACGCAGAAGTGCGTTTCAAAAAATGAGTTTTTTTGACCCCTGCACCCTTCATCCTTTCGAAGCTCTCACTCCGGAGGGTAAACCCTTTGAAGGGATTAGAGCATAGGGATGAGCCCTTCCGAATGGAACGCAGGATATGCCTTACCACTATTTTCAGAAGCGCTACATAAAATTAGTTTGCGCATTTGTCAAAAACAGTTTGACAAATCATCTTGAATTCCAGAAATTCCATTAAACATAACAGCTTAGGAAGAGTTCAAAAAGAACCTTTTTTATGGAAAATTCAAAACAGTGGAAAAAATTTCGAAAAATTGATGGAAAATGGCATCATAGGGTTCAATCAAATCGTCTTGAGCCACGGAACCAGAATTTTGTTTCTAGCCCTTGCGGTTTAAAAGTTATTAGCATAAACGTGAGTGCAACTTTGGACAGCAGGTGGCGCTAGAGGGATTGAGTTAGAGACTCCAAATTTGCTATGGTGACAGTTCAGACTGTCCTCTATCAGTGTGCCAAATTTCATAACTTTCCCACAAGTGGTTTTATGGGCTGACTTCCATAGCGGAAACGGAAGAAGAAGAAGAACGCTAATGATTATAATAGGTGCCTACTAATAAAGTATATAAATATAATAAATATACTAATAGGGTGGCCGCTAATAAAATAAAAACCCACCAAACATACATGCAAAAATAACTTGATTTTTATGTTGCAACTGTGGTGATGCTTGTATTTTCCAGGCCATTGCTTTTGGTTACTAAGGTGTTCTGCGGGTTTGCAGCAAATGTTGTGAAAGCGAATGTTTTTCTCTTTATACAGTGACGGACAAATGTTTGTAAGGGTGAAGTCTTGAGACGGACGGTGACAGACGTGAACCCCAGACAACTGGAGAACGCGCGGCTCAGCATTTGTTATCCTGCTGAATTCAGTGCGCCAGTTGCTCAAGTCAGATGTTTAAATCCCACATTCGCACACAGCTGATGGCTCGTTTTACAATATCGTACTTGCAGCCAAATTTAAAAGTGCATTAAATATTTCTGTTCATTTTTTTAAGACTTTATAGGATTTATAAAATTTAGATCAGTGATTCTGCTTCAAAACAACATTTAATTTTGTAGTATCAAAATTAGTGGCATGAATGAGCGCACAAACACAGCTTTGACTGGATAAACAATCTTTGATGTCAACAACAAAAGCTATTATGAATTATATGGTTACCTTAAGGTGACAAACTTGGCGTAAATATTTTTACAGTATTTACTTCCTTAAAGAAATGAGAGAATTTAACGCGACTTGTCAGGAAGGGACTGTGGCTAGCAGAGGAAGATTAGGGGTCGGTCACAGCGGTCCCTTTTGAATTACAGTGTGCAGAAAAGAAGTACTGTTCATTTAATTACCCCTAAATTAGGGGAAAATGTATGATCCAATCATCTAGCCTTGGAATTAGATCATGCATTATGACATCATCGTTGTGTCTAATTCTCTCTGTCTGACTGACTAAAGTTCGTTAAGGAAAGTTAGATTAATATATTAAATCATGAATACTTGTTTTTGCAATGATCAAATTAGTCGTGGTGTTGTATAGATTCAAACTGTTTCCTTGTCTTTATGTTTTAAGCTCAAATTTCTCTATCACCAGCACTAAACTTGTATCAGAAGTCTATTATTACAATCACCAAGAAGTTGGGATTCACTGGATTAAAGCCACATGTCAGAATGAGTATGCTAGAGGCCATGACGAATTTAAAAGCATTTTATCAAGTCTTGAAAACAACATTACAGCATAGTAATGGCAGCCACAGACAGATGCACTCAGTTGTTGTTCAGTGGATTGTATGTTATTTGTGGGGTGTGGAGATTCACAGATACACTTGTTCTGATACTGGAAATATGTAACTACAGAGAAACAGCCATTTTAGAATTGTCTTTTAACTCAAGTTTTGGCGGTAATGTTAGCTCTGACATCGCTGTCGGAGAGTAATTAGCTGGTGAGGTGGATTTACTTATTATTGTAGAGTTAACGAAAGTTATCATGAGCATTGTAATGTTTAAAGCAGATGTCATAACAAATGTCAGTTAAACCGGGAAGGATTTAAAACGAGTGGTTCATTCATAAATCCGTAAGATTTACCTCCATGCTGTGGGAATACAAAATGGACGACAGAACACGACGAGCGCGGCGTGGCTATTTAAAGCTGAGATGCTAAATGTGTTGATTCATTAAAAAGAATCCGCTCTTAAGAATCAGCAACCATTTATCATATTCTATCGCTTTATCTTTCTCATTCTGAAAGTTTTATTGATTTATACAACAGTAATTATGGCACTGATGATTGGGCGTGCTCCACTAAATTGCATTACTGTCATAAAAGCCTTTACTCTCTTTCTCTCCACAGGGCGTTTCACAGCCTGTCCGTCATTCAGTGAGATTTGAAACCTTCAGAGCATCTGTTGCTTTCTTTCTGCAGTTGTTATTTACTTGCATTCTTGCAGCAGTTGAGGCGAACAAGAGGCCAACTGTCTGCGCTGCCGTGTGTGTGTGTGTGTGTGTGTGTGTGTGTGTGTGTGTGTGTGAGTGTGTGTGTACGGGACAGGACGGGCTATTTCACTATAAAATTTAATAATATACTAATCAGCGATTTTGTTCTTTTTGCTAGTAATTTTTTCTATAAATTTCACTTTAGAAATGTAACAATACTCTAATCAGCAATTTTGATCATTTCGCTACTAATTTTTTTCCTATAAATTCCACTATAGAAATGTAACAATACGCTAATCAGCAATTTTGATCATTTCGCTACTATTTTTTTCTATAAATTCCCCTATAGAAATGTAACAATACGCTAATCAGCAATTTTGATCATTTTGCTATTAATTTTTTTCTATAAATTCCACTATAGAAATGTAACAATACTCTAATCAGCAATTTTAATCGTTTCGCTACTAATTTTTTTCTATAAATTCTAATATAGAAATGTAACAATACACTAATCAACAATTTTTATCGTTTCGCTACTAATTTTTTTCTATAAATTCCACTATAGAAATGTAACAATATGCTAATCAGCAATTTTAATCGTTTTGCTACTAATTGTTTTCTATAAATTCCTCTAAAAAAATTTAACAATACGCTAATCAGCAATTTTGTTCTTTTCGCTAGTAATTTTTTTCTATGAATTCCACTATAGAAATGTAACAATATGCTAAGCAACAATTTTGTTCTTTTCACTAATAATATTTTCTATAAATTCCATTATAGAAATGTAACAATACGCTAATTAGCAATTTTGTTCGTTTCACTAATTTTTTTCCCTTTAAATTTCACTAGGCTATACAAATGTAACAAAATGATAATCAGCCATTTTTGTTCGTTTCGCTAGTATTTTTCTATAAATTTCACAAGAGGTCAACTGTCTGTGCTGCCGTGATCTCTGAGTGATTATGTGTGTGTGTGTGTGTGTGTGTGTGTGTGTGTGTGTGTTCAAGGGATGGGCATCTCTTATCATGACACACTGGGTCAGATGTGGAATTCTTTCTGGTCAAATACTGGCAGATGTCTCTCATTCAAACATGTTCTCGATGTTTTTGATGTTCACTAAGGCTCCATTTAATTGATCTAAAACAGCCGACATTAAAAACAGTAATATTTTGAACCTTACTGACCTCAAATTTTGAACAGTATAGTGTATATAATTATAACTTCACAGTTATAGACAGATGCTCTTGATTTCCATATTTGGATAAAAGGCCAGACATGTGTAATTAGTTGCAGTCAGTGTGACGTGATGATGATCTAAATGAAAGGCTGTGAAGGTCCGTGTCTGTAATCAGAGGAGGTTCAGCGTCGTGATAGTGATGTTCAGGTCTGAAGCAGCTGCTGCTCCACCACTGAAGCAGGCACAATCCCTGCATTGTGCTCCATCTCAGCAGCTGGCAGTGCATTTAACGAAAGCAGCCAATCACAGCCCTGCTCTGATACAGACATCCCACCTGACGCAGGGCTTTTAGAAGCTTATTGGACAGCTGAACTCGAACCCTCACCTGCTAGTGCTGTCAATCAAAGCCATCAGCTGTTTCTGCTCAGGATCGACTCAATCCTACTGACTCCCGAACACAGACAGGGAAGAGGAGAAAGAGACATTTATCCAGCTGGAACTTCTGTCATTAATCAGGTTATTGGCCCTTTAAAAAACTACACTGAGGGTTTCAGATGTGATAACATGGCACTGAATACCATATAGATCTAGGATGGCTTGAGGGTGAATCAATTATGCGATAATTTTCATTTTTGAGGGAACTTTACCTTTAATTTCAAACAAGAAAAATCATGAAAATGATCATTAAAGAATCAAGTAAACAACTCCATCTAGTGGTAGTGTTGAGGAACAGGAGAATGAGGACATTACAGAAGGAACATGATAAGAAACTGATGCTGGAATTCATGGAGGAGGAGAAAATGCCGCAGATAAAAGTGTCTGAGAAGAACAGAGCGATGATGATTGAGCTGCTGATCGAGGATGAAAAACTGGAGCAGATGATGTCAGTCTGCTGTGAATAAGTGTGCCAACAGTGCTGAAGCTGCCAAGATGGAAAAATGATAGACGGGTTATTGAGGATATTATGAAAAGCTTATGAGAATCACTGTCTGTTCATGCTCAGTGTGTTTTCTTGGTTCCTCCTAAAGTTTTTCTCTCTGAAAGTTCATCCGCCATAGATACGAGGACGTAAACATTATTAGTGATAGAAAAAAGATAAAAGAATAGAAAAATCGCTTAAAAATAGAATATTCAACATTAAAAAAAAGAATTCAAACATACTGAGTAATATTTTGGCATATTTAATTATAATATTTTTACATTTTTATTTCACTAGAAACTTTTTCTATAAATGTGACTATAGAAATGTAACAATATGCTAATTAGCAATTTTGTTCTTTTCACTTGTATTTTTTTCTATAAATTTCACTATAGAAATGTAACAATATGCTAATTAGCAATTTTGTTCTTTTCGCTAGTATTTTTTTCTATAAATGTGACTATAGAAATGTAACAATATGCTAATTAGCAATTTTGTTCTTTTCGCTAGTATTTTTTCTATAAATTTCACTATAGAAATGTAACAATATGCTAATTAGCAATTTTGTTCTTTTCGCCAGTATTTTTTCTATAAATTTCACTATAGAAATGTAACAATATGCTAATTAGCAAATTTTGTTCTTTTCGCTAGTATTTTTTTCTATAAATGTGACTATAGAAATGTAACAATATGCTAATTAGCAATTTTGTTCTTTTCGCTAGTATTTTTTTCTATAAATTTCACTATAGAAATGTAACAATATGCTAATTAGCAATTTTGTTCTTTTCGCTAGTATTTTTTTCTATAAATGTGACTATAGAAATGTAACAATATGCTAATTAGCAATTTTGTTCTTTTCGCTAGTATTTTTTTCTATAAATTTCACTATAGAAATGTAACAATATGCTAATTAGCAATTTTGTTCTTTTCGCTAGTATTTTTTCTATAAATTTCACTATAGAAATGTAACAATATGCTAATTAGCAATTTTGTTCTTTTCGCTAGTATTTTTTTCTATAAATGTGACTATAGAAATGTAACAATATGCTAATTAGCAATTTTGTTCTTTTCGCTTGTATTTTTTTCTATAAATTTCACTATAGAAATGTAACAATATGCTAATTAGCAATTTTGTTCTTTTCGCTAGTATTTTTTTCTATAAATGTGACTATAGAAATGTAACAATATGCTAATTAGCAATTTTGTTCTTTTCGCTAGTATTTTTTCTATAAATTTCACTATAGAAATGTAACAATATGCTAATTAGCAATTTTGTTCTTTTCGCTAGTATTTTTTCTATAAATTTCACTATAGAAATGTAACAATATGCTAATTAGCAATTTTGTTCTTTTCGCTAGTATTTTTTTCTATAAATTTGACTATAGAAATGTAACAATATGCTAATTAGCAATTTTGTTCTTTTCGCTAGTATTTTTTCTATAAATTTCACTATAAAAATGTAACAATATGCTAATTAGCAATTTTGTTCTTTTCGCTAGTATTTTTTCTATAAATTTCACTATAGAAATGTAACAATATGCTAATTAGCAATTTTGTTCTTTTCGCTTGTAATTTTTTCTATAAATTCCATTATAGAAATGTAACAATATGCTAATTAGCAATTTTGTTCTTTTCGCTAGTATTTTTTTCTATAAATTTCACTATAAAAATGTAACAACATGCTAATTAGCAATTTTGTTTTTTTCACTAGTCAAAAGTGAAATTTGTTCTACAAATTTTGCTATAGAAATGTAAAAGCCAATATATTTTTGAAAAATGGTGAAAGCAAGCATATGGATATAAGATAAATATGATAATCAATTATATATTGATACACATATAATGATATTTTCTTTTTGTAATATTCACTAGTATCTTTTTCCAAGGATTTCCATTGAACAAAGTAATGCATTTTTGTATAAATAATTAAATTAAAAGAAATGAAAATCAGAATAAGCTATTGGTTTGGGCTGCGGAAGTTAATCATTTACTTCTTTTTATCACATTTTGATGTGAAGACAACAAAAATATTTCCCATTTTAAAGATGAGAAGACAAATGTGTTGAACTAAACCAGCTCCGGCTAAAACGAACGCAAAGCACTGAATTCATCCCACATCATCATCATCATCTCAAACATTTCTCCATTTATCTGTCTCTCCTCACACAATAGTTCATGCCTGGAGGCTTCGGTTCTGTCTGGTTGCCATGCAACTGTTGGCGTGGTGTGGTTGCCATGGATGTGGGTTGGGAGGGGGCTGTAATTTCTGCTTGAGTTAAAGTGAATGAGATGCTGTGCTAATTATCAATGGAGTCTATTCTGAGACTCACTGGACACTTCACAGTATAAAGATGTGTCAGGATACACAAAACCAGCCTCTAAACTAGCCAGATTTACTGGTGTCTGTTAGAGTCTTGTGTGAGCCGGTAATTAACACAAGCTTCATTAGATTTACACACTTATATGAGTTTATGAGAGAAAACATAAGAATCTCATGTGTTCATTTTATAGCCAGCAGATGGAGCTGTTTGTCCAGAATATTAATCTGAGAATTCCCAGTATTTGGACAGTGAAGACAAGATCCTCCTTCCAGGCAGATATACATTTTTATGTATTCAGCAGCCTATAAATGTGATATTATGAAGACAACATGTTGTTTCCAAAATAAATGACTGGCTTTCAATTGTCATAAAGGTAAAACAAATTACTAAAACAGCATCTGGAAAATAACTGTATTACAACTCGAATTCCAGAAATGTTGAGACTTTTTTAAATTTGAATAAAATGAAAACTAAAAGACTTTCAAATCACATGAGCCAATATTTTATTCACAATAGAACATAGATAACAAATGTTTAAACTGAGAAATTTTACGATTTTATGCACAAAATGAGCTCATTTCAAATTTGATGCCTGCTACGGGTCTCAAAATAGTTGGGACAGGGGCATGTTTACCATGGTGTAGCATCTCCTCTTCTTTTCAAAACGTCTGGGCATCGAGGTTATGAGTTTTGAGGTTAAATGAGCCTTGGCCCACATGACACAACAGCGCTTCAGGACCATGTTCACATATGGCTTCCTTTTTGCATGATAGAGCTTTAGTTGGCATCTGCAGATGGCACGGCGGATTGTGTTTACCGACAGTGGTTTCTGGAAGTACCATTTAGTAATGTCATTGACACAATCATGCCGATGAGTGATGCAGCGTCGTCTGAGGGCCTGAAGACCACGGGCATCCAATAAAGGTTCTCCCTTTAAACATTTATGTTATCTATGTTCTATTGTGAATAAATCTCTTTTCTCTACCGAATATATATGTATATATGTATTGACTACTATATATATATTTTAACTAACTACAAAAATTGACAGACAATGCAACTCACATCTGGACAAAACCATCTTAAGTAAAACAACATCTTTTATTCAGTAATACCATATATAATGCAATTGCATATCTTTGGCGAAAATAAATTTTATAAACATTTTATTAACAGAGGTTAGCGTACAAAAAACGAGGGGTTTGTCCGTCTGACAGACAGTAACAAACTGATACTGAGGTGGCAGCTGTCAGTGTTCAGAACAGAAGTCAGATTTATTTACATCATTCAATGCAGTCTCGACACACTCAATATTAGGCAGAAGACAACATGAGGAAAATATAATGAGACAAAGACTGAACAGAAGAAGTCGCACCACCATAAACACATGGAGGCTCTTCACACTCAGACGTGTCAGATTCATTCACAAGCATCGTCCGAGACGCATCACCGGCACAGACCTTGCGTATCTACTGTTCACAGTTGGCAAAAAGCTCTCACAGATGTAATTTAACCTCTGAGATTTGATTCACAGGAACATCTATGGAAACTGAGGATGGCGGGGTGAATATCGAGCGAGCAGTTGGTCACGTGGCAGTGTAGAGAAACAATGGCAGTTTACAAAATTTATTTCAGGAATTGCAATTTCATAATACACTCATGTTAAATAGAAAATCAAAGACGTTACATTTGGGGTCAATATTTTCCCAGATTTCATCTTGCCTCATGGGTGAATCTCACGAATACATGTCCTGATCATATTTCCCAAAAAAGTATAAAAATGCATGTATGTATGTATGTATGTATGTATGTATGTATGTATGTATGTATGTATGTATGTATGTATGTATGTATGCATATATATATATATATATATATATGCATATATGCATATATATATATATATATATATATGCGTGTGTGTATATATATATTTATATACACATTTAAATGCATATGCAAGTTTTAAATGCATAATTTTGCATTAATGCATATTATATTTTATATATATATATATATATATATATATATATATATATAATTTATATATATATATATATAAATATATACGCAAGTATGTGTGTATATGTGCATATTTATATATGTGTGTATGTATGCATGTATATATAAATATGTATATATGTGCGTGTGTATATATATTTATATATACACACACATATATACATATATACACACATACACATTTAAATGCATATGCAAGTTTTAAATACATAATTTTGCATTAATGCATATTATATATTATATATATATATATATATATATATATATATATATATATATATATATATATATATATATATATATATATATATATATATATATATATATATATATATATATATATATATATATATATACATATATACATATATACATATATATATATATATATATATATGTACACACACAAGAAAACAAACTATAGTGATCATCATAAAATAGGTTTAATTGTCTGTAAGTAAAATATAATTTCTTAAATTTCTTCATTTTGATTTTGAGGTGAAATCAAGAAAAAAATGTTCTTGACATGTTTGGTGGGATTCGCCCTCACATGTTCTTGGCAGTTTTATTAGTTAATATTCAATACTTCTTTAACCTGATGCACAAAATACAAGAAAAAAAGAAAGGATTAGTAAACCAGTCTTGGCAGTGATTAAGTCATTTGATATTTTGGCACGAGGAACAAAAGCAGGTCTTGTAGACAGTCACACTGATGCTGTTTGCTACAGAAAGACAACAAAACATGGGCTCCAAATTAAATGAACAATTCAATAGCTCATTAAATGTGACCCTTTTGTTCTTCATTTTCAATTGTGGCGTCTTAATGAACTCGTCTAGGTGTCTTTGAGGCAGTGATTTACATGTTTTGGCACAGGTCATGCATTTCAAATGAGCTGCTGGGATTCTGGTTCGGTTGAGTTTTTTAGAGCACTGAGTTTCAAACAGAGGGTCAAATGAGGCAAAACAACAGAAACGCGGAGCATACTTGGATTCTGGCTGCTGTATCCATGGCATAGATGCATACTGCCTCTACAAACATACAGCATGAATAAATATGAATATTAAAAACATCTGCTTTCATGTACCTGTGCTAACATGTTTTGTTTTTGTAAATGTGGCAGTAGTTTCTCATGAAAACGTGTGGATCATATTTTCATATTTCACCCCAAAATGTAATTTAAAAAAAAAGAAAATGCACAATATTGCACAAAAACAAAATGAAGCAGATCCCATTACTGTAATGAATTCAGATGTTAATTATGTGTCGTTTCTCATCACTCAAAACATATTTTAACTGTATTATGGTAACAAATACTGTAATATTAAATTAAAATCAGCATAAATTAGAGGCAATACAACAAATACTACCATGAAGAAGTATAAATACTTTAAAATTTACATAATATATACATTTTTGTTTTCACATTACAGTAATGAAAATAAATGAGATATTAAAAGGCATTTCATTATGTGCCTTTTTCCCCCAGAATTCTTTGCTGGCTCAATGTGGCAGTGCTGACATCAGTCATTTGGAGGAGAAAATGTGCTTAAAAATTGTCAAAAAAAACAAAAAAAACAACAACATAATTTCCTATTTTTCCTTTGATTTTGAGGTGAAATATGACCTTCTCCTGAAAGGTTTCATGCATCTGTTCATCTACACACACAGTCTTGAACTCCAGTATTGACCTCCCAAAGTCTGCGGACTGCGTTACGAACACGCAACGAATGGGCACATGCATACATAATCACACACACATACACACGCATATATATTTATATATCAAGAGGAAATATAGAGCTACACGGCTTCCGTTGTTTTTGCATAGGGTCTGGACAGAGGGAATCAAACAGCAAGCTCTGCCACGAAAGGCCGGTTTCAGTTCGCACACAATAAACTGATCCGAACAGATCGCGGAGACCGAAGAGAGGCGCAAACGAAAGAAACGAGGATGATGGGAAAACATGTACTATTTATTCAGAGTCAATTCAGAGGACATTTAGGGCGGTTTTGTGTTTATTAATCCTTCTGGTGATGCTTGATCCTGTGTCGATACTCCAGATTAGGCTTCGATTCCAGTCATTTCATTGTTTTTAACTTATAGGGTAAATCTCATGAAACATGTCACATGTTCAGGTCATGAAACAAGAAAATCATATAAGAAATTTCTGCATTTAACATTTTCATGAAATTTTTCAGCACATTTTCCCTATAAACTCATTATTGTAAGCAAAAAAAGTTACATTAAGGTAGAAATTTTATTATTTTTATGCCAATTTTTGCAGATTTTAAAAAGGAAAAGAGTTTAATTTTGCATTTTTTAAAAGTTCCACCGCAGATTTATAAATAAATAAATAAAAATAATCTATTACAGCAATGAGAATTATTGAGAAAAAAGGGAATAATGACTTTTCATATAATAATGCTTTTCATTTTAAAGGGTTAGTTCACCAAAAAAATGAAATTTCTGTCATTAATTCCTCACCCTCATGTCGTTCCACACCTAAGACCTTCAGAACACAAATTAAGATATTTTTGATGAAATATGAGGTATATTCTCATCCATAAACAGCAATATAACCACCACTTTCAAGGTCCAGAAAGGTACTAAAGACATCGTTAAAACAGTCATGTGACTACAGTGATTCACCTAATTTTAAGAAGCGACGAGAATACTTTTTGTGCGCAAAAACGAAACAAAAATAACGACTTTATTCAACAACCGTGTCATTATCCTTACACACAGTGAAGGCTTCTGTGTTTACGTCCGAATGCCGGCTCAGTATTGGCCAAAGCTGATCACGTGATCAGCACGATGGATGCATGTGACGCTGACGCAAGAGCCGGCCAATAATGAGTTGTAGACGTAGAACCTGGAAGTGCTGGATGTAAACAACATATGAGAATGACAGGGAAGAGAAGATATTGTTGAATAAAGTCGTTATTTTTGTTTTGTTTTTGCGCACAATAAGTATTCTCGTCTCTTCATAACATTAAGGTTGAACCACAGCAGTCACATGACTGTTTTAACGATGTCTTTAGTACCTTTCTGGACCTTGAAAGTCTATGGACGTGTCATATACCTCTCGGATTTCATCAAAAATATCTTAATTTGTGGTCTTATGGGAGTAGAACGACATGAGGGTGAGTAATTAATGATAGAAATTCATTTGTGGGTGCAAAACAATTTCTTTTTCTTTTTGATTCTGATGTATTTTCATGAGATTTACCCCATAAATACCACGACTGATGGAGAAAAAAAGTCATCCGTTATCCATAAATCCTTTCATCCGCAATGATATCCAGTGCCTCTGATGAAGAGAAAGAACGTAACGCCAGCCGCCTGATGATAATTATTGCATTTCTTTGCTGTGTACTTCAAAAACAAAACAAAAAACTGGGAACTCTTGACGTAATTCTCGTTTTCCATCTTCTGGAGCGCGTTCATAAAGCGGACGACGGGAGAGGTTAGTGCTTCGAACAACACGGACATGCACTCGTTCTCTGTAGAAACGCCACAGATTCACTTGGAAGAGTAGGACACTCACCTAAAGAGGAAGCATGCAAACGTTTAAGAGAAAACACATCAGTTTCTCCCTATCCGACTTCACTGAGAGAAATCCTGAAGCACGTACAGGAACGATTTCTCCATTCGCGCTCCAAAGTCTCAGTATGGCTTCGTTCACCTCCGCGTGAAAGTCGCTATTGCCGTAGTTTGAGTCAGGGAGGGAAAATCTCTCATATAAAATGAAAAATGTAGAAAACAAAACAAGAGAGAGGGTTTCCATGATGGGAGGCACAGTCACTGATACACAGTCCAGGGATTTTTCGGCTTCATTTCCGGTGCTTTTCCAGTTTTTTACTCTTGGCCGTTCGCTTAGAGAGATCCAGGCCGGAACGGATCCCGGCCAGGTGTAAGAGAGACCCGGCCGCCTCTTTCAACTCCTCGTCCAGTTCCGGTTTGGACTCGTGACGGGCACGTTTACCCGGAAGAGGGCACTTGATGGTGAGCGGGCGGCGAACGGGAAGCGAGGGCAGACGCGAGTTTCTCTCCTCCTCCGAGTCCTCGTCGCTGTGGAAACCCTCGCTGCCGGCGCGGCGGCCCTGGCCGGAGTTGCAGCCTGCCTCGTCCAGGGATGACAGTGAGGACGAGGAGGACGAGGAAGAGCGAGACGAGCAGCGCTGGAAGGAGGAGCTGCTGTAGTTGTGGTCCTGCTTTGGGTCGCTGCTCACTAGGACCGAGTCCGGGCGTGAGAGGTCTATAGGGCTGTCCGGGTCACCTGTGGACCAAAACACACCAATTATGACATGGACGGGACACTCGTAACACAACCTATTATGCCCTTCTTGTTTTTAGGCCCTGCTAGAACAGGTTTCTATGAGTCTGTGTGATTTGGGGAAATTTTCATGAGATTTAGACAAATTTTCCATCTTTGAAGTGTCAGTCTGTAAACTGGCGTTATGAAACGCGTCATCAAGTGCTTTTTATCCGCCCGTCTTAATGAAGCCCTCTTATGATGGTTTATTCTGCTATGGGTGATTAAGGCTCATTAGAGGTAGAGAACACTACAGTGACACGCTTAACGAGGATAAAGACGTGTGAAGGAAGTGCAATGCTGCACTAATTACCAGCAAGAGCTTTTAGTCATTACACAGACATTTGCAAAACCATCGCAATAAATAAAGACGCAAACGTGCCTGAACTAGATCATCACTGAACATGAGACACTGGAGCAGAACAACAGACTCACAGATACAGATAGAACGATCGATCAATAGATAGAGAGAGAGATAGATGGAATTATAGATGGAACAATATATGGAATGGTAGATGGAACAGTAGAATGGTCAATAGAAAAGTCGATAGAACGAACAGCAGAACGAAGGATAGAACGAATGACAGAACGATCAGTGATAGAACGATGAATAGAGCGATAGATAGGAATGATAGATGTAATGATAGATGGAACAAACTGCAGAGCAAAGGAGAGAACGAAGGATAGAACGATATAACAATAGATACACAGAGACAGAACAGCAGAAAGGATAGAATGAACGGACGATAGATAGATGGAACAATAGATGGAACGAACTGCAGAACGAAGAATAGAACGAACAACAGAATGACAGATCAATAGAACGATCAATAGATTGAATGATAGATGGAACGAACGATAGATAGAATGATGGAATGATAGATAGACAACATTAGAACAAACGAATGTTAGAATGAATGAATGTTAGAACGAACATAAGAACGATCAATAGAATGATAGAACAAATGGCAGAACGAAGGATAGAACGAAAGAACGACAGAACGAATGCTAGAACGAACGATAGAACGATCAGTGATTTAATGATGGAATGAACGATAGAACGAACGAATGTTAGAACGAATGAATGTTAGAACGAACGGCAGAATGAAGGATAGAATGAAAGAACAACAGAACGAACGCTAGAACGAACGATAGAACAAACGATAGAACGATCAGTTATAGAATGATGGAACGAACGATAGAACGAACAAATGTTAGAACGAATGAATGTTAGAACGAACATAAGAACGATCGATAGAATGATAGAACGAACAACAGATCAATAGAACGATCAATAGATTGAACGATAGATGGAACGAACGATAGATAGAATGATGGAATGATAGATAGACAACATTAGAACGAACGAATGTTAGAATGAATGAATGTTAGAACGAACATAAGAACGATCGATAGAATGATAGAACAAATGGCAGAACGAAGGATAGAACGAAAGAACGACAGAACGAACAACAGAACGAATGCTAGAACGAATGATAGAACGAACATAAGAACCATCGATAGAATGATAGAACAAATGGCAGAACGAAGGATAGAATGAAAGAACGACAGAACGAACAACAGAACGAATGCTAGAACGAACGATAGAACGATCAGTGATTTAATGATGGAACGAACGATAGAACGAACGAATGTTAGAACGAATGAATGTTAGAACGAATGAATGTTAGAACGAATGAATGTTAGAACGAACATAAGAACGATCGATAGAATGATAGAACGAACGGCAGAATGAAGGATAGAATGAAAGAACAACAGAACGAACGCTAGAACGAACGATAGAACAAACGATAGAACGATCAGTGATAGAATGATGGAACGAACAATAGAACGAACGATAGAATGATGAATGTTAGAACGAATGAATGTTAGAATGAACATAAGAACGATCGATAGAATGATAGAATGAACGGCAGAATGAAGGATAGAACGAAAGAACGAACAACAGAACGAACCATAGAACGAACGCTAGAACGATCAGTGATAGAACGATGGAACTTTGAATGTTAGAACGAACAACAGAACGATCGATAGAATGATAGAACGAATGGCAGAATGAAGGATAGAACGAAAGAACGACAGAACGAACAACAGAACGAATGCTAGAATGAATGTTAGAACGAACATAAGAACGATTGATAGAATTATAGAACAAATGGCAGAACGAAGGATAGAACGAAAGAACGACAGAACGAACGCTAGAACGAACGATAGAACAAACGATAGAACGATCAGTTATAGAATGATGGAACGAACGATAGAACGAACAAATGTTAGAACGAATGAATGTTAGAACGAACATAAGAACGATCGATAGAATGATAGAACGAACGGCAGAATGAAGGATAGAATGAAAGAACAACAGAACGAACGCTAGAACGAACGATAGAACAAACGATAGAACGATCAGTGATAGAATGATGGAACGAACAATAGAACGAACGATAGAATGATGAATGTTAGAACGAATGAATGTTAGAATGAACATAAGAACGATCGATAGAATGATAGAATGAACGGCAGAATGAAGGATAGAATGAAAGAACGAACAACAGAACGAACGCTAGAACGAACGCTAGAACGATCAGTGATAGAACGATGGAACTTTGAATGTTAGAACGAACAACAGAACGATCGATAGAATGATAGAACGAATGGCAGAATGAAGGATAGAATAAAAGAAAGATAGAACGAACAACAGAACGAACGATAGAACAAACAACAGAACGATCAGTGATAGAACGATGAATAGAGAGATAGATAGGAATGATAGATGGAATGATAGATGGAACAATAGATGGAACAAACTGCAGAACTAAGGAGAGAACGAAGGATAGAATGAAAGAACGACGGATAGAACGAATGATAGATAGAGCGATGGAATGATAGATAGACATAACATTAGAACAAACTAATGTTAGAACGAATGTTAGAACAAACGTAAGAACAATTGAAAGAACGACAGAACAAACAATAGAACGAATGATAAGTGATAGAACGATGGAATGAATGATAGAGCTAACAATTGAACGATAGATAGGTCGATAGATAGAGATGGATGGAATGATACACAGATAGAATGATAGACAGAATGAACATTAGAACAAATGATCGATTGATAGAATGATCAATAGAACGATCGAAAGATAGAATGATCAATAGAATGATAGAACGAATGGCAGAACGAGGGATGAACAAAAGAACGAACAACAGAACGAATGATAGAACGATCAGTGATATAACGATGGAACGAACAATAGAACGAACGATAGAACGATAAATAGAGCGATAGATAGAGATGGATGGAATGATAGAAAGAACGAACGTTAGAACAAACGATCGATTGATAGAACGATCAATAGAACGATCAAGCGATAGACAGACAGATCGATAGATAGAACAATAGATAGAACGATGGATAGAAAGATAGAACGAACGATAGATAGAGTGATGGAATGATAGATAGACAACATTAGAACAAACTAATGTTAGAACGAATGTTAGAACGAACGTAAGAACGATCGAAAGAACGAACGTAAGAACGATCGAAAGAACGACAGAACGAACAGAACGAACGACAGAACGAACGATAAGTGATAGAACGATGGAATGAACGATAGAACTAACAATAGAACGATGGATAGAGTGATAGATAGGTCGATAGAGATGGATGGAATGATAGACAGATAGAGTGATAGACAGAATGAACAGAACAAACGATCAATAGAACAATTGAAAGATAGATAGAATGATAGAACGAATGGCAGAATGAAGGATAGAATAAAAGAAAGACAGAACGAACAACAGAACGAACAACAGAACGAACGATAGAACAAACAACAGAACGATCAGTGATAGAACGATGAATAGAGAGATAGATAGGAATGATAGATGGAACAATAGATGGAACAAACTGCAGAACTAAGGAGAGAACGAAGGATAGAATGAAAGAACGACGGATAGAACGAATGATAGATAGAGCGATGGAATGATAGACATAACATTAGAACGAACTAATGTTAGAACGAATGTTAGAACAAACGTAAGAACGATCGAAAGAACGACAGAACAAACGATAGAACGAATGATAAGTGATAGAACGATGGAATGAATGATAGAGCTAACAATTGAACGATAGATAGGTCGATAGATAGAGATGGATGGAATGATACACAGATAGAATGATAGACAGAATGAACAGAACAAACGATCAATAGAACAATTGAAAGATAGATAGAATGATCAATAGAATGATAGAACGAAGATATATATGTTAGATAGTATGTTACAGATAGTATGTTACACAGAACGTTAGACAAGATTACTGATCTTCAGGATGTCAGAGTGATGGAGGTGTTCTCTTACAGGGGTCACTGTGGTGTCCGGGGGCCGAGTTTAACAGCATCATAGCAGTCGCGGCATCAATGTCAGACTCTGTAAAAGACACGAGACACACAGCGGTCAGAGCACTGCTCAGTGTTAGAGTGTGAGAGAGAGTCTACGGAGGGAAATCAAGGGGCTGGAGTTTCTCTGTTTCCATGCAACCCTTCAGAAGCTTTGAATTATTCATTATTAACCAGACTGAGGAGAGAGTGAACACTGCCACTGTACTCAAGGTGACAGAAAGAGAGAGAGAATGCTTTATAAAGATAAATAATGAAAACAGTCCAGCCTACATCGAAAAAAAAAACATAATTCATAATTCTGACCAATGAATTTCCTTGCTTATGACGCTCCTTGATCAGGATAGATTCTGATGTAAATGTTTTTAATTTTGACTTGTTCACCTGAAAAAACAAAACAGAAATGGCTCACCTTTTAGAGAACAGTCCTGAAGGAAGAGGTGACGTGCGGGTGAGAAGGCACTGTCAGAAAGACAGACATAAATCAGTTTCACTTCGACTTGAGCTCTGAATGACAACTTAAAGATTATGCCCTTTTTCAAAGTCTACTACAATAGATTTTTATGCTTTTATGTTCAAAAAAACACATTATTTTCCCCATATTGAACACTGTTGCAGCTCCTCTCTTCCTACTCTGTCAGTAACACTCTTTAGTTCCCGTCTCGCTGCTTATGTTCACACAGTCAGCCCAAATCCCATTTTTTGTGTATCCGATTAGAATCTGATCTAAATTATTGACTGTCCACACTGAGTATCACAACTCTTGTTTCCTGAAATATCAGCATTGGTTTCTTTTGCAATGATGTTGCGTTGGTAGGTATACGCCAAAAACAACCGCAATAAGGAGGGGTTTGCAATACAGATGTTGTCTTATGCTCAGACTGAATGGTCCAGAAATGCGATTTGAAAATGATTTCAAACCACATATGAATGTAGTTCGAAAGGGATTTGCCATTCATATTTGCTAAATATAATCGGATTCCAATCGGATATGCACCAAATTATATAGTCTGAATGAGGCTTATGAAGCCTCTCGAGCAAGATGGATTCTGATGTAAATGTTTTTATCATTCATCAGCTGGAGAAAAAAAAAAACATTCTGAAAGTGATTCCAACGATAGTGTTCCTCTGTGCAGTTACTGATATAGTTGTGATGTGTATTCTGCTATTCTATTACATTTAAAATAATTTTTGTAACTATATCTTTTTCTTTATCGTTATAGTCATCATCCTTGGTGTGAACAAGCTATACGCCGAGTTTGTTTGATTTTACGGAGCCCCCCCATGACATGTAGAAAAAAAAAATAGTAGGCTAAATCATGCACACGATTTAGCAAATTGAGGGAACGAAGTAGTAAATCGTGCAAACAATTTAGCAAATCGAGGGAATGAATTAGTAAATCGTGCACAAAAGTTAGTAAATCGAGGGAACAAAATAGTAAATC
Organism: Ancherythroculter nigrocauda; assembly: GCA_036281575.1. Lineage (NCBI taxonomy): Eukaryota > Metazoa > Chordata > Actinopteri > Cypriniformes > Xenocyprididae > Ancherythroculter > Ancherythroculter nigrocauda. Next base: position 2,346,934 of record VTFQ01000016.1, on the reverse strand, counting down.
ATGAGCACAATTTAGCAAACTGAGGAAACGAAATAGTAAATCGTGTGCAGGATTTAGCAAATCGAGAGAACTAAATAGTAAATCGTGCGAATGATTTAGCAAATCAAGAGAACTAAATAGTAAATTGTGTGCAGGATTTAGCAAATTGAGGAAATGAAATAGTAAATCGTGCGAATTATTTAGCAAATCGAGGAAACTAAATAGTAAATCGTGCGAATTATTTAGCAAATCGAGGAAACGAAATAGTAAATCGTGCGAATGATTTAGCAAATCAAGAGACCTAAATAGTAAATCGTGCGCAGGATTTAGCAAATTGAGGAAATGAAATAGTAAATCGTGTGAATTATTTAGCAAATCGAGGAAACTAAATAGTAAATCGTGCGAATGATTTAGCAAATCGAGGGAACGAAATAGTAAATCGTGCGAATGATTTAGCAAATCGAGGGAACGAAATAGTAAATCGTGCGAATGATTTAGCAAATCGAGGAAACGAAATAGTAAATAGTGTGAACGATTTAGCAAATCGAGGAAACTAAATAGTAAATCGTGCGAATGATTTAGCAAATCGAGGGAACGAAATAGTAAATCGTGCGAATGATTTAGCAAATCGAGGGTACGAAATAGCAAATCGTGCGCAGGATTTAGCAAATCGAGGGAACAAAATAGTAAATAGTGTGAACGATTTAGCAAATTGAGGAAATGAAATAGTAAATCGTGCAAATGATTTAGCAAATCGAGGGAACGAAATAGTAAATCGTGCGAATGATTTAGCAAATCGAGGGAACGAAATAGTAAATCGTGCGAATGATTTAGCAAATCGAGGGAACAAAATAGTAAATAGTGTGAACGATTTAGCAAATTGAGGAAATGAAATAGTAAATTGTGCGAATGATTTAGCAAATCGAGGGAACAAAATAGTAAATCGTGCGAATGATTTAGCAAATCGAGGAAACGGAATAGTAAATCGTGCGAATTATTTAGCAAATCGAGGGAACGAAATAGTAAATCGTGCGAACGATTTAGCAAATCGAGGAAACGGAATAGTAAATCGTGCGAATTATTTAGCAAATCGAGGGAACGAAAAAGTAAATCGTGTGAATTATTTAGCAAATCGAGGGAACGAAATAGTAAATCGTGCGAACGATTTAGCAAATCGAGGGACCGAAATAGTAAATCGTGCGAATTATTTAGCAAATCGAGGGAACGAAATAGTAAATCGTGCGAATGATTTAGCAAATCGAGGGAACGAAATAGTAAATCGTGCGAACGATTTAGCAAATCGAGGGAACGAAATAGTAAATCGTACGAACGATTTAGCAAATCGAGGAAACGGAATAGTAAATCGTACGAACGATTTAGCAAATCGAGGAAACGGAATAGTAAATCGTGCGAACGATTTAGCAAATCAAGGGAACAAAATAGTAAATAGTGCACATGATTTTTTTTTTTTTCCCTGCATGTCATGTGCAGGGCTACACAAGTTTTTAACATCTACAGTAATTTAATTGAGCATCTTTATGCCATTTTGGAACAGTCAGGCGTCATTTAAAAGCGGTCAACTCACAAGCCATTTTTGTAATTAAAACTATTTTATATCAGATGGAGCCCAACAAAAACAGTAACTGAACATCAACTGAACGTGTGCTGACATACTGCATCAGGTGCTTATAGAGATTGTAGTTTTATGCAGTTTTCTTTGGCAACTTTCTAGCAAGAATGAGTTGTTGGTGAATTTTTTATTTTCTACAATGGAAATGTATGGAACAGGATCGGTTTAGGTGGACGGGCTCATCCCACACATTTCCACCAAACAACAGCGCACATCTTGCGTCTACTTTAGCTTGCACTATAGTAAATGTGTGTGTTACCTGGGTGGGGACGCAGGGGGTGTGCAGAAGGAGTGGGCTGTGGGAAAGTGCTGTTTCTTCAGGGCT